>CM021102.1:560817339-560993691 GCA_007115665.2 Sequoiadendron giganteum
GTTGATGATTTTTCAAAATTTATTGATGTTGATGTTGAGGCTGATTTGTACTTTGCTGAAATGGTGAAAGAAAGTGAGATGGGATAGATGGTTATGTGCAAAAATAACAAGTTAAAGGATGAAGTACAAAGAGTTATGATGACTTTTATTGACATACAATAAGAAAAGGATGAAGGATAAATAATTAAGAAGGATGTGCATATGGGATTCATTGATTCCCATGAATTTTTAGTGTTGATTTGTATGTAGATGTTGAGGATGATAAATATCAAAATCTCTATAAGAAAATAAGAATATCAAAATTATGGAGCTATGATATCTATATCTTATTTTTGGTGTCTTGAGGTAGTTGTCTTTCATCAATTTGGGTTATTCAATAGAAGTCTTGGGATAACATACTAATACCAACAAATATTAGGATAATGAAGAGAGAGAATGAGTTAGTACTATTTACCTTGAACCCATTAATGTAGGATCCTCATTGCAACATAACTTATTCTATGTCTTTGATATATACCTCCCAAAAAAAATATTGTTTGGTTTACCATGAATCCATGCCATGTAATTTGTACCATCTACCTACCATCAATGTCTCAATTTCACATACAATGGTGTGGAAATTACTATTCTCGGTGATCTCCAACCTTATCAATATTACCAAATGTTGATAGGGAAATACGATAACCATTGTACATAATTTGATATTGTTTCCCAATCCCTTCTGAAAATCCTGATCATACATTGACCTTAGTGATTTACCTTCTAAATCCTTTTGTACATCTACTAAGAAACCATCCTTAAAATTCACATTCAAAATCCTTGATAAAGGATGTGTATAATACCAAATCTATGAATCCCTTCATATTTCCAAGTTACCCCTTTCACCATAATCCTATAGTCAATCTCGCCTAAGGGTTCAAAATCCCCTTCTCATGTTGCAATGGGACCCCACTATGTTTGTTTTTAGTGATTATCTTGTTGATGAGGACATAGAAGGCTTTGATCCCACATGAATTTACAAATGTGAATAATATGCTACTTTCCTTAAAGAACACACATATCCCATTCCCTAGTGTATCTGTAGTAAAATGAACTATAAAGGAAAAGGTCCTGGTTTAAGTGATAAATTAACCCTTGATCCTATTAATATACCCACCAATGATGGAACTATTGGTTTAGGATATGGTGCTTACAGTGAGAATTCTAATACCCTTGTAGATTTTCCTAATAATTCTAGGCACACTTCTTCTAGTCTTGATAATAGAAAAGGACTCATTCCTAGTACTTTTCAAGATCTTGCTACCACAAACCTATTCCATAATAATGTCATTCTTACCATCCACCTCAACCTAGCATACCCCAAAATCATTGAATAAGACCAACATAATCCTCCTAATTTGGACACATTTCAAAATGATGAGGTTATTTTATTACCTATACAATCTCATACCCATATTAAGTTAGGCAATTATAAGCAAAATTTACAAATCTTATTGAGTTCATCAACATAATTTGGAGAACAAGAAAGTATTTTAGAAGGACAATCAAAACCTATAGATATACCCTCTGATAGTTATTTTCACCTTCCATTGGATCCTAATCCACTTCAAGATGGTTCACCAATTCTTATTGAGGAAGCTATAGATATAAATTTGGGTACATAAGAGACACCTAAGTTAACACAAATTGTACTTTCTTTAGATCTCGAGTTAAATATAAACATATTTTCGGTACTTAGATATTATCCAAATATTTTTTCTTGGTCCTATGTTGGCATGCCTAGGTTAGTCCCATATTTTGTTGTCCATCACCTTGTGATAAACTCTTACGCTAAAAAAGTTCATCAAAAGCTAACAAAAATGCATCTTAAGGTGGCCCTTTTAGTCAAGGAAGAATTCCAAAATTTGCTAGATGTTGGATTCATTTAGTCTATTGATTATTCAAACTGGTTTCTAATATGGTACTTATAAACAATCCAACCAAAGGAATCAAGGTATGTATATATTTTAGAGACATCAACAAGTCTTGTCCCAAAGATGATTTTACACTTTCCAATATTCATATGATTTTTTATTTGATAGTTGGTCATGAGATGTTATCCATTATGGATGGATTTTCATGATATAACCAAATTTAGATAGCACCTGAAGACCAACATAAGATAACTTTTATCACCCCATGGGGAATATTTTGTTATCAATTCATGCCATTTGGCCTAAAAAATATTGGTACCACATATCAAAGTGCCATGACTCTCATATTCCATGATATGTTACATGATATTATTGAATATTACATGGATGACATCCTACGAAAGTCAAAATCCAAAATAGATCACCCAATCATATTGTGTTGTAACTGCCAAAGTCTCGAGGAGAATAAAGTTAGATTAAATCTCAAGAAATGTGTTTTTGGAGTCACATCAGGAAATCTTCTAAAGTTCATTGTTTCTAGATGTGGCACAAAGGTAGATCTAGCTAAAGTAAAATCAATAACATAAATGCCACCTCCTTGGAGCCTCACATAGTTACACAGTCTACAATGGAAACTCCAAGCTATAAAATTATTCATTGCCTAATTAGCAAATAAGTGATATCCATTTTCACATCTACTTTGGAATATTATCAACTTCAAGTGGGATCATTCATTCTAAAACTTATTTCATCAAATCAAGGAATACTTGTCTAATCCTCTAGTTTTAGTGGCACCCACTCTAGAAAAACCTTTATTTTTATACATCTCAATTAGACAACATGCCTTAGATACCCTTTTAGATCATCATAATGATCAAGGAAGAGACAATGTCATCTATTACCTTATCAAAACATTGTTTGTATGTGAGCTCAATTTTTCCTCCATGGAGAAATCTTTCCTTGTAGTAGTGTTTTCCACATAGAAACTTTAACATTATATTCTTAATTCTACCACTCATTTGATTGCAAAAATTGACCCATTTAAATATTTATTGTCTAAATCTTCCCTTACTGGTTGAATGAAAATTTGGTTCATACTCCTTAGATATTTTGATATTTATTATATCGACCATAAATAAATTCAAGGTCAAGTTATAGCAGTTATGTTAGTAGAGATTCCCATTTAGGACTTTCAAACTTTGAACATAGAATTTCTAGATGAATCCATCCTTCACAATAATGAATCCAAACTATGGATATTATACTTGATTATTCATTCACATCACATGGATCAAATTTTGGAATCCTTTTTATCACCCCAAGGTGATTTCATTCCTAAATAATTTCACATTGTGTTTCCTTGCATAAAAAACATAGTGGAATATGATGCATTTATATCTAGTTTGAAACTAGTAGCACAATGACACATTCAACACTTGCAATTATTTGGATATTCAAATTTGGTAGTCAAACATGTCAATGACTAGTTCCTTACTAAGGATGGCAAAAAATTTCCCTATAAACGCATGGTTGATAGTTTCAAGAAGTCATTTTTAGATATATCTTTTGATCAAGTTCCTTGTATCAATAAAAAAGATGATAATGAAATGGACACCATTGGATCTCTTCTAGATATTCCTAATGAATCTCATAAGTATCATTTAATTGTAGAAAAACTCCATATAACTACTTATGCTCTTCTAGATTCTTATATGATATATGAAATTAGTGGTCCCAACATTCCCTAGTATAGTGACATTTTTTCCTATCTCCAAAAATGAACCATCCTTTGCAACATATCATCCACCAAACATAAATCCCTTATCCAATGCACATATTTTTATACCATCCTTAGTGGCGCTCTATATTGTAGGAGTTATGATGACACTTTTCTTAGATGTGTAAAATTAGATGAGGCTAACCATACACTTCACCAATTCCATAATGGTATTTGTGGTGCTCATATGAATGGCATGATCCTAGCTAAGAAGCTCCTTCACACAATATATATTGGCCTACCATGGAATCAAATGCATGTCAATGTGTAAAGAAATTCCTTTCTTGTCAAAAATATGGAAACCTTATTCATGCACCCTCAAAAGCCCTCCACCCCATTACTACTCCATGGACCTTCTCTATATGGGGCCTCAATCTCATTAAAAATATTAATCCCACTTCATCCAATAGATAAAATTTATTATTACCGCTACTAAATATTTCACCAAGTGGGTTGAAGCTATTCCACACACTTTCACTACTAGCATCCAAATATCCAACTTCATCCTTAACCATCTCATTTATCATTTCAATATACCATATTTTATCATCACAAACAATGAAAAAATCCTTTCAAAACCATGAAGAGAAACCTATGTGAGAAATTCCATATTAAAAACAATTTTTCCACCCCTTATTACCCACAAGGAAATAGTCAAGCCAAGGCATACAACAAAAAATTATCAAAATCCTTAAGAAACCATCAATAATGTTAGTCGTGACTGGCACCTTCAGCTTAATCCCACCTGTTGGTCCTACCGCAAAAAAATTCACACTCCCACTGGTGCCACTCCATATTCACTTTTTTATGGTACTAAATCAATCTTCCAAATAGAGGTTGAGGTCCCCTCTTTACGTGTTTCTCTGTGTAACCTCGTATTAGAATAGGATTAATGAGAAACATACTTAAATGGGCTAGAACTCCTTGAGGATAATCATCTCTCTACTCTCACTCATCTTAAATCATACCAACATAGGTTGTGTCATGGATCTAACAAACACATTATTGCTAGATAGTTCGAGGTTGGAGACCTTTTCCTTAAGAAAAATCAAAATAATACCACCCAAGATAGAGAGAAGAAATGGAATTTTGAGCCTAACTAGTTGGATCCATATGTCAATACTGCCAAGTTTGGATCTAGAGCCTATAAGCTATCCACTCCTCAAGGTCATGATTTAGATGAGACTATGAAAAATTTCCATCTCGATAACTTCTATGTTTAATCCATTTAGCACCAATCTCTCAACAAATATAAAATAATATATCTAAAAGAAAAAGTCCAAAAGAAATCCTAAAAATAGTAAAGAAATAAATTCATCCATTGGTGAAAACCATTCCTTATGGTGCATTGGGAAAGTGACAATGAAAACCTAGTAAATATGAATCATGTGTAGCAATAAACCACTCTACTCTATGAGAATGTGTCCTTCCATATTATTCCCACCATCACATTTTATTCATCTCATTATATCCATTACCTTCTACGATTGTTCAATCAAGTCGCTTACCATCCATCACATTCCAACCCTTTTTTCTATCTCATTTGCATACACCCTCCTTCATTAGATTTGTTAACTAACCAAAAATTCACCTCATATTCATCCCTCCACCCTCCCCCAACCATTCATTCTCCTTCCCTCCATCCTTTCACTTTACTTTATTCCATATCCATTACATACCCTTTCCTTGATTTTGCACTTAATTGGGGGCATCCCCTTGTTGACATTTTCTAGGGAATGGTTGTCATGTATATATCCTCTAGGGCATGACCTTTTCATCACCATCTATCATCACATTTCTTCATGATTTAGTCCTCGTTTAAAATCTACCCATTAACCATCCATCCCCCATTCATCCCTCCCATCCACCCATGGCTTTGAAATTTTATTGAATACCAACTCATTTTTTTGCATACTCTTGATTGATTGATTTCTTGTATTTTCTTTGTTTGTGTCAGTCTGTATCTATTGTTTCTCTATTTTCATCTTTATTTTTTTATTTTTTTATTTTTTCTTGTTTGTTACAACTAGTCCTAGTGTTCATTATCCCACATTTTCATGGCTGCCTTCATAATTCATATGGTGGTGTGCCTATGACAACATGTTTCTTGGCTCACTACACTATTTTCCTCTTTCTTTTCTTTCTTTTCTCTTTCATTTTCAATTTGTGTTTGTTTCTTATAGTTTTCATGCTCCATTTGTCACACCATCATCCTTCTTATGATTGTATACATATTAAAACATGTCCATTTGATCTCTATACTATTTGTAAATTATTTATTTATGTCTCAGTCCATATGCACATGAAACATTTTCATCATGGTCCTTTATATCATGGTGCATAACTCTAAGTGCTACAATAAAATAAAAGGTTATCCTTGCATGTGAAGTTACTATGACAACATGTATTAATAATCTATTTATCATCATTTATCCATAATCCCAATCCTATCATTTAGTTACATTACATCCTTGTGATATTTCATCATCCAATATGTACATCCATGAAATCCAATCCAATCATCCTAGTGGCATAAATCAAAATGACTGATCCTTAATCCATCATTAGTCTTATATTCATGGAATTCACATAATCCCAACATGATTTCTCTCAAGTCATATTTTATCCTTTACGACACATCATCTTATTATATTTTCAAGAGACCTCTTGGACTCTATTTTTTCCAACAAATCTCTTGAGGGGGCATCACTTCCATCATCAACCCAAAGTGACCAAGGAAACTTTCCATTAAAGTTTAATTTCATCCCATCCTAATTTTTTATTTTTTGACACAATGCTACTTTCACAATATTGTATCAAAGAGGGGGAAAATGTAGACACCTAAATATTCCCTATTCTTCCATCACCTAACCCTAATCATTCAATTCCATCACCTAGGTGTAATCACCTTCACCTAGTCCTAATTAACTAGGTACCCTTCACTTAAGGTCTTCCAAAATTTATTAAATAATTATTATTTAATTGAAATCCTTTTTCTATCTCACCTCATAATAAACCAATAAATATTACATATTTTTCCTTATCCATCTCACACACGGAAAAATAATTAAATAATATTATTAATTATTCCTATATTCCCTCAAAACATTCCAAGAATAAATGACACCTAATAATACTTGTTATTATGGTCCCATTATTCTCTCAACCCATTCCAAGAATCTAGCCCCACTAGATGCACATGTCCCTTATTTACCTCACTTTGAAAACAACTTACTAAATTTAGTAAGTTCATCTTATCCATTCATAATATAATAACCTCCATATCCACCCTCCATCCACTCCTTGATCATAGAGAAATACTCTCAACCATCTTCCACTATTGATCTCACTATTAGAGATCTTGTCCATCTATTCCCTCTTCCAAAGGTCTATAAATTTAGGCACTCTTTCATTCATTCCACATGAATCATTTCTTTTACTAGGAACATGTTATCAAAATAGGTATCTCCAAGAAAAAAGAGCATCTACATATCAAACAATCAAGGAGAAAATAAAATCATAATTGGATTTTATGGTAATTTTTGAGTTTCTTTCTTATCTTATGATCTTATTTTGAATTCCATTTTGAGCTCTATAGAGGTTTTACTTGATTTGAAGTAGGAACTTGAATTCTTGTTTGTTTCTGTTTTAAATTTCAAATATTTAACATTACATTAATATATTATACTTTGCATACTATGAACATTTATTCACGCACCATTTTGCCTTCATGGATTTCTTTTCTTTTCGCGGCTTCGCCTTGTTCCGTATCGCTCACAGCTTCTCGGCGTTCGCCATGTAGCCTCCTATCGGAGCTTCGTGTTGTTCTATATCACTTTTCCTTTGTCGGGTTTCATGCGTTCGACATGTGGCCTTCGTGTGTTTCCTTCCGAGTCGGGCCCACTCTGCAGTTTCTTTGTCGGAGGTCTTTCCATGTTACTTCCCTTCGGAGCTTCTTGTTGGGCCGTCCCTCCTTTTTTCTGGGCTCCGTGTGTTTGATGCGTTGCACTTTTTTGTGCGTGTGTTATGTGGGATTTTTCGCTTGTGCTTTGGTTTCTTTTCTGTCGATGTGTGTTCTTCTCTGCTGCAATGTGTTCCCTACTAATGTTGCATGGCCCTGGTTTCTCAAAGGACATGTCTATTGGTGTACTGCTGGATGATCTTTCTATTTGGTGTTGGCTCGAGGGAATCTGGATCATTGATGTTTTTGTTGAAGCATCTTTCTCGTGGGGGCTTTCAGGCAGTGGGATGGCTTATTTAAGCAACCTCTTTCTCATTGTAATCGTTGTTGTTAGATAGATTAAAATTCTTGAGCACTGAGAATTATCCTTTGTAATATTTTCTATTAAACTTGAATTTCTAGACTATGTCAATCAATTTAGCCTATCTATTCTCATGCATTTAATAGAATATTAAAGCGTGCTTTCATTTCCTGAAGTATCTGAATGTCTATTTCAAGCTTTTGTAATCTTCATGCAGCTTAATAAAATGTAGATCATGTTATTACTCTTCTGCATTGGCCTGTGTTGTATAGGTTATGCTATGCAAATGAATTGATTTTCTTATGTTTGCAGTGTTCAGAAGCATCTATTTGATAAACGACAGTTACTATTCGAGCATTTGTCTCAACATTGTGCTTAGTTATTTTTCTTATGATTTAGTGCATCGCCTTAGTTTAGGTTTGATTATTACATGTTACTTCTCTCACCCTTTACCTCCCCCCCATAAAAACGAAGAGGCGACTTCGATAAACCCCGGAGGTCACTTAGCTATGTGCACAGGTCCCCCAATAGCTAAGTTTCCCATAAGGCTATTGCCCCTTCAAATTTTTGGGCCAATAGTTGTTTTTTTGACATGCTCGGTGGGATGCGAACTAGCACATTCGCCTAATCAATAGGAGTGTATGATCCATAGGCCCGTCACTAGGTCTCAAACTGCAAGATTTCTTGGCCTGCTTGTACCACCGTTAGTTTCAATCTAGGCGAGAGGTCAGAAAGCTAATACTTCACCTAGCTCTTCTCCTCCCTCTCATGCGCCAATGGCTACTAGAAATTATGTAGCCTCGGATGTGGATAGTCCTTTGGCAGTTCTTGTGCCTCCTATAGTATGGGCTCTAATCCCAAATTCCACTTTAAAGGCTATCCCTAAGTTCTCTAGGGATGATTCAAAAACTCTGGCGGAGAACTTGCAAGATGTAGTTGATGTATGTGGGTATGTGCAGGCTCATGATGGGCTAAAAAGTGGTGATATCTAAATGATATGATGACCCATGTGGCTGACGACTTTTTTTTTACCCAAAATTGATGAAACGAAAAGGGTTTTTAAAGGATATTCTCAGCTTTCCACCAATATAAATTATTCTTTACTTTGAATTTAATAAATAATTATTATTCATTTTCTATTTGAATTACGACTAAATTCTTGATTGATAGGCTGATTGAAAAACATCTATAACTGTCAAATGGTATCACATTTTTTGAATCCGAAATATGCCTCACATTCTACACTTCACATACTATAGGATTAAAAAAAAAAATTGAATTTCATGAAATCTGACCAAGTTAAGGTGGTTAGACATACGATTTTTATATTTTTTAATATTTGTACTAAAAAAATCATAATTAATTATTTACTTGGAAAAAAAATACGAAAAAATATGCATCACATCTAGACATGAGTCCCCTACTTATATCTAAAATATTATAAAAAAATATTATCATTTTATTGTGGTTAGGGTGGTCAGATAGAAACCTACTTCTTATTTTTTCCCTGAAATTTAAGTACTACTGCATTGAAATTTCAAAATTTCACCAAATAGATTTAAAAATAAATAAAATAAACCTAGTAGTTTAGAAACTAAATTCAATTTTCTACAAGTTCTATTCTTACATATTTTTCAAATAATATAGATAACTTATTCAAAAAAATTACATCAAGTTGCCTAACTCTGATTTTCTTAATTTTATTGCCACTTAAGGGCTTGTTTTTTCCATGATGATCATGCACATACCCATGTCTGGTACATGGAATTTCTAATGAGAATGTGACTTTAATATTACTCACCACCTCTTTCAAAGGCAAGGCGTTGAACTGGTAACGTACCCTTCCGGCTAATACAGTTGTCACTCGGGATGATCTCGAAGATCCTTTTTATGAACGCTTCTCAAATGTTGGTGACAAGTCTTTGCTATATCACCAACTGGCTCATATAAAGTGAGCTCTGCATGAAGCTCTGGCTATTTTCAATGCTTGATTTCTTTCGACTTGGCAGAGAGTTCCTGTTGGTAGTCGTCTGCCTCTAGACCTAGCATTCATGTTTTATTTAAATTCTATAAATGTTGATATTTCTATGATGTTACAAGCTCTCGGTGGAAACACTCTACCCGATGCATACAACCTTACCGTCACTGCAAAGAATAATCTTATTGCTACTGTAAAATTGGCGCCGAGACCCATCATGCCATTATTCTCGGAATTCAATGCTGTAAAATTAGAGGTAGCTTCAACTAGCACTCCTACAACTCCTCCCCAGTCTATGTATGTGTACCCGAGAACAACACCGAGTATGGCTCCAGTGCCTAACCCCCTGATAGCTAAAATGAATGAGATGAAGGAGCAAATGTGAACCATAACAAATGAGTTAACCACTATGAAGCAGCAACAGTGTAACTACCACAAGCCTTCTTACCAAAACTACCAAGGCGGGAAGGCTCCTTTCTAGTCAAACCACTGGCAGGATAGATCGTGTGGCAATACCCAAGCTCAATAGAACAACCAGATTGTCCTTGTGCCTATGTCGATGTAGACCATCTATCCTAGTTCAAGCAAGGAACTAGTAGCAGGACAAAACAATCTTGCCGAAGAAACTAATTCATGGTGCTTCTCGTGTAATGACACACATATTCCCCAAAATTGTCCGCGAGGTAATTTGCAATAGAAGATAGCAGAGCAATGTACCCAAGGCAGCATGCTTGATTCCGGAGGCCATACGTATGGCTCTCAGCAATTGGATAATGCAATTCTCACTACTCAAATGCAAAGAATGTCTATAGAGAAATAGCTAGAAATAGCTCTGGACCAGGCGCTCTTTTCTTGGATGGAAGGAGAGGAGTTGGCATTCCCAAATGATATTCGATTAGACCAAGTGCCGCAAGTACAGTCATATTAAAATAATCATTCCAAGCAGAGGCTCACTAGAGAATTCACATCTTTGCCAACTAAAGGTTCACCTAATTCAACGACCAGTCCGTTTGCAAATTTTTCATCAATTCCACAACAGTCCAAGACGGCCATTCTAAATCTGCCTCCTCTGAAAGAAAAAGCTCCCATGGTCACCCCAGCAGTTGCCAAATAGCCAGATGCACTGGCTAAAAAGCAGAAGGAGCAAGCTACCATGACTCATCAGTCACAAATGCCATTCAATGTGGTGGAGCAACTAAAGAAATCCTCTGCTAATGTTTCTTTGTGGGATATCTCGGCCATCCCGAAGAAAAAGCTACTATTTCAGAAAGCATTATCGGGAGAAGAATACATGAAGATGTTGGAGCAAACCTAGGAGGATAAGACATCCACTCCAGACTTGGATAGAGTTTTAGCAAATCAACAAGAAGAAAAGAAAGCTAAAAAAGAGAGTAAGCCTAAACCCAAGCCTTTCTTTCTAACACTTATCATTGGTAATAAGTTGTTGCATAATTGTATGATCGACTCTGGTGCTAGCACCAACGTCATGCCTAAGCGGGTAGTTGATGCTCTGGGGCTCAAATATGAGACTCTTATTAAGGATTCATGCAATTCGACGGGAACAAGGTTGAAACCATCGGGGTAATCAAAGGATTGTCGATGACATTATTTTCCTGCCCCAGCATTACTATGAATCAATATACTATACTCATCAACGTCCCTCCTTTGTTCAAGATATTTTTTTCACAAGAATTCACTACAAATGTTGGAGGCTACTTTGCACTAGACTAGTCGCACTTGATTCTAAGAACAAAGCATGGAGCCAAGATGAAGTAATTGTCAGAATCCTTGCATTCTGAACATGTGGCTGATGAAGCCATGATCAATTTTGAGCCAGCACATACCTCAATCACTTCCAGAGAGATGCTCAATGTCGAACTCCTTGAGGAAGAAGAAGTAAATAGCTCCTGGTCAGAGGTAGAGGAGGCTCTTTTAAATGAGTTTATAGATACAGACCCTTTCGTAAAATAGAATACAACTGGGCTAAGAATGTATGTCATACACGAAGAGGACCCAATTATGCCCAGAGTAACTCAAGAATCTGAAGGTGAATCATCCTCTGAGCTATGGACCTTGCATTTTGATGGAGCAAGATGTAGAGTAGGAGCTAGAGCAAGAATATGTTTGATATCTTCGTCCGAGGATAAGACATTGAGATCTTACCACTTCCAGTTTGTATGCTCGAACAATGAAGCAAAATATGAAGGCCTTTTCCACAGTTTGTGCTGGGCAGAACAAATGGGTGCAACGAAAATAAGGGTGTTTGGAGATTTGGAATTGGTGGTCAACCAAATCCGAGGGCTATTTGCTGCAAATAATGTCTGTATGCAATAATATCGACATACGATATGGGATCTGATTGAAGGCTTTGAGGCATTTAACATCCAAGCTATACCTAGAGAGCAGAGCTCCAAAGTTGATTGAATGGAAACTATCAGAGCTCAATTTGAGCTAGCTTCTGAGTTGATTAAAAACAAACATTCAATGCAAGTGATCCTATGGCCTGTAGTCCCAAACAATTATCAAGACTGGAAATTTTTTGATAGTGATGCTCATATTACGTCATTTCTCTAGTTATCTGGAGAATTTTCTAACCAATTACAACCATAGATTGCCGAGGCCTATGGAGATCAAGTAATCTAGCTTAAATCAAATAAGGTCCCTAGAGTTATAGTTACTCTAGAGAGTCTTTTTGATTCTGATGATGCAAGGAAAGATAAAAGAAAGCTTGTAGCTAATAAAGATGACTATACTGGTTAGCTTTATAATTTTTTTCTTTGAGACGCCAATGTCCAACAAAGAAGCTACGAAGTGAGAACAGATGTTGGTGTTTACTTTATACTGGTCCTCATACTCTACACAATCCTTTCCTAACACCGATTTAATGGCTTTCACATATAAAAGGTTTTTCACACTTGTTATGCATTTTAAACGCCTACACCTAATCTTTCCTAGAAAAGCGGCCTGAGTCTTCTTGCAGACAAGTCTAATTGGCTTTTCCATATCTATTGCTACTCTAGCCAAATAATAGATTACTAAAGATGTACAAGGGCCTAATTGCTAAGAATGTTGAATGTAAATATGGATTACCAAGGTTGCTAAGGGTCCTATGTATAGATGGTTAGGGTTATCCTTAATGAAGCAAGGTATGATTACGTTAGATGAAAATGGTGCTAAGGAGCCTTGATAATTGATCCGGTGGATATTTTCAATGAAATTGAAGTGTCTTATTTTTCTCTAGAATCAGCACCATCAAGAAGAGCTCGGCGTCCTGATTCCAACGCAACTCGAACGGAGTGAAAAGGAGTCCGTTTGCACTAGTTATGGCCAGTCAAACCTTGGGTCAAACTGGGATCAGAGGGCGTCCAAGAAGCAGAAAAAATGATGTCATCAAAAGTTGTCAAAGTTAGCATCATCGCGAAGAGCTCGTTGAGACGATTCCGGCAACGTTCGTTTCATCGAAATCCGACATCGTATGCTCAACTTATCGATGGTCAAAGTTTCAAGTTGACTTGGTGGACTGAAGGTACAGTGATGACGTCAGCATCTGTGCAGATCAAAATGGACCAATCTGTGGTTGACACGAGTCATTCGTACGATGATGTCCGCATCCATGTGGTAGCACAGTCATCGGTCCAGTCAGCAGTCCGTACACCACGTCATCATCCGAGTCAACATCCACGTCAGCATGTGAGTCAGCCGGTCTGGCGAATCGGGCTTGGACACATGGCATGGTGAGTTGCAAAAAGTACAGTCAGCGTACATGTCATCATCACGGTTGGCATACACGTCAGCGGTCTCAGCGTATTGGAGCTTGACACGTGGCACCCTCCTGGTGCGACACGTGGCAACTGCATTTCCTCCCTCCGCAGCAGATGTTGGTTTGTTTGTTTAAAAGGTTGTGGGGGGATTCGAACCTCCAACCTCTCTCCACCAAACTTATCCCATAGCCATTCCACTATATCCGCGTCCGTTACTATTAACAGTGCCGGTTTTGTTTTGTTCTATATGTTGAGCGGTGTTGCAAACAAAACGGAGGCCGGCGGGTTTGGAACCGCCGACCTCCATCCAAGTAAAATAAATAGCCACCGTTGGGCCACGCGATGGTTATTACATATGCTAGGCGACAGTTGGTTTTGTTGTATGGTTCAAAGCCGAAACCTTCTAATTTAAACAATTCCCTCCTAATTTGAAATTTAAAACAAACATTAATCTTTTTAAAGATTAAATCAAAACTTCCCAACGACCCTAAGCCCGAGAATGAAACAATAAAGGGCTTAAATTTATTTTTTGGGATTTATCAAAGATTTATTATGTAAAATGAGGGGATTATGTGAGATATAGGAATATTGTAAAATCAATTGGTTAGTAACCAATTTGATTCATTTTTTTGTATAAAAAGGGGTGTGAGGTGAGAGTGGAGATTAAGTTTCTTTCAGGTGATGAAGTCTTGACGCTGAGGCAACACGGAAGAGAGAGGTCTTGTTGAAGAATTTTCAAGCCATTGTTGAATATCGGAGCCCTGTTATGCTGTCGAACTGATGGTCTTGGTGCATCATTTGTATTTGATTTTTGGAGTTAATCGGATCGGTCTCTCTATTGGAGTGGACCCGGAGACGTAGTCACGTTTGTGACGAACTTCGTTATCAACTGTTTGCACTTCTCTTCTTCTCTCTCTTTTTGTCTCTCATTTCCTTCCTTTCTGTTAAATCACCTTGTTATTAATTTCATTCTGTTATTTCCTTAAGTTAATTTCGATTTAATTAACTTGAAATAATCATTGTAAAAGCATTGTAAAAGTTAAGCATTTAAATACTGCAATCTAGTCTAGATCCTATACAGATCAATAATCAATATTGCGGCATGCGAAATAACATAGATAATCAGATACGATTGCAACTTGCTCAATTCAATTTTTTGAAATAGGGAAGAGAATGAGCCAGTTGTCAACATGATAATGTTATTGTCCTGATTAAATCAAAGCGAATATTTTTAGATGAGGTTGTTGGTTGATGCACCCGATTACAATCAAGTAATCAATAAATGCAAAGGCTCGTGAAAGATATGGCGTTGTTGATTCAGTGCTTTTTCCAAGAAAAATGAGGAGTTGTCGTATGTGAGGACATATCTCTTAAATGTGTAGAGTCCTTTGGCAGGTTGGTGATCTCTTCGCATGCTCAAAAAAGGGTTAGTGGTGCATGGCATAACTAATGTGAAAAGATGGCACGTATCCTTGCTAAACCAATTTTCTCGAAAATAAAAAAGATAGGTGGGAGCGCGCGGAAGGAATTTATTGTGTAAGCTTGACAAAGTGTGTAACCATATAAATAATTTGCAAAGAAGACAAACACTTCCAAAATCTAAATTGCAGAGTTTGCAAAGTCTTTCAAAAATACAAGAAAATGGTTGAAATTGCACAGATTTCAACACAGGCAGTGGGCACTAAGAGTATTGAAGAGCGAAGAATGCTTGCACCTTGCATAAATATATATGCCTAGGATTCCTATGCTACCCCAGCTATTCCAAAAAAGGCATCCTGGCCCTTTACTAAGCTAGAAGAACAAAAAATATTAGGTGTGGTTTCTACTAGAAACCAGGCCTTGATATCAAAAGATTGGGACAATGTTCGTGATCCTGAATTATCTCAGAACCCCAAGAGCTTAAGGGAGGATGCATGTGAGAAAATGAAGAAGATTACAGATCCTTTTCATGGATGTTTGTGGAACTGTGGGCTTCCCCAATACATGGTTCCTCTGGTGCATCATTTTCCAGAGATTGTGGCAGCCTACGCGAAATGTTTTGACCCCCAAATGGGAATCATAAGTGGCCAAAATTTTACGGTGGTAATTTGTCCCTAGGCCCTTCAGGATATGCTATGCATTCCTTTTAACTCTCTTCATAATGTTGAATATTTTGATATTTCAAGGCCCTTTAGGTAATCTATCCCTCCTAGCTTCCCACTTGGTCTAGTTGCTTTAAAACCAGGTTTTTCCTCCATCTTCTCCATGTTGACGTTGGTATGTGGATTAGATACAGATAGGGAATTTTTTGACTTCCAGATGAGCCTCAACTATATGCTAAAAAAGAATGCCATGCCTCTGCTGATGGACTTTGAAAAATTCATAATTGATGGGATGTGTTGGCAACTAAGGGACTTTGAACCTGGTTCCAAGTTTAGGTATCCCTCTTTCTTAGTCTACATGATTTTGCATCAAAATCCTGACTATTTCCAGCAATATATGGCCCTGGCGGCATTTGATGAGCATGGCGTGAGAAATCCAATTTCGACCTAGACTCCTGTCCTATCAAAAAAATTTGATTACTATGCATTTTTGAATGCTTTTCTAGAGCCAACTTTGCGAGCTTTGGATTAGGATGGAGGTTGTATGTTTGCTCACTTGACACAGAGACAAAAATAGTGGATGAGGGGGCTTGTGCCACCTTGCGATAAGTTCTTCATAATAGATTTCACGATGCTCGCTATGCAAGGTTTCATCTGGGAGCCTTTCTAGCTCCCACGTTTTGTTTCTAATAGGGTACTGGCCCTCAAATTTTTCAAGTAGCTATGCAACATTGAAAATTATTACTAGGGAGGGAAACATCTAACTTCCCATTTGACACTGCCAGCCATGTTCGGCTCTGTATCATTGCTAAAGAAGAAGAGATTAAGGGTAAATAGCTTTGAGTTATTATACTCTAAATTGGGTTACCTTGGGCTAATGGTCATCAGTGACACCTGGCGGTATAATCTAGAGAGAAATCTGTCAGAGATTGGCATAAAGATTCCACACCAGCCTTGGCCGTTTTGGGACCCTCAAAGAAATGCAGATGAGGGGAATGTGAGATTATACGTCGACCTGGAGTATATTCCTTCAAGATCGGTCCTACCATCATGGCTAAAATTTTATCATATAGTGGTGAGGCCCAACCCTAATCACAAAATAAATCAATTTTTATGCAGCCAATTGCACAAGCTCGGGTGGAAGCCTGGCAAAATTGAAGATTTTTGGATGTATAGGCAGGAGATAAAAATTACCAATGGACTCTTCCTAAAGGTGGACTTAGATGACGTGTTTGATGATATCTAGTTTCATGAGCATCTGGGCAGTGAAGACTCTCCTAACCCTTCGGGTTCCGAGAAGTTTTGTGAAGTGGAAAGTGCAACCTCAGAGCGTGGAGAAGAGGTACCCTACACGGCTCCCATAGTTGAAAAAGATCTTGCACAACAAGTGAGAGTTGGTGGACAACAATCACAGTAGTAGGAATCTTCAAGTACACAGATGTCAGAGCCCACTAGCTCCCCTAGTCATGGCATCCAGAGGCCGAGAAGTTTCAGATGCCACCGAAAGGTTATTTTGGATCTAGATAGTTCTCTTGAGCAGAAAAGGCCATGAATAATGGAAGCTAGAAAAGGAGAGGAGTCACTACATGAGGAAGTGGTGGTACCTGTTGTTCGTCTTCGGGAAACCCAAGTATTTTTTTCCCCTTCTTCCCTCTCTTCTACATCTTTGGTCTCCTCTATGTCTGCCCCTACTACGTCCTTCACACTGATTGTTCCTATCACTGGTTCTCCAGGGCAGACCAATATTATTTCTCCTAGGGGTCCCTTTCCATCTCCTTCTTTTTCTCCCACCCTTGAAACTCAAATGGTTGCACGTCCTGACCCTCATAGTTAGTAATTTTTATCCCCAAAACCCAGCATGTCTGTAAGTGCTTCCCCTGCCTTTCTTTCCTCCATGTCTTCACCATCTTTGAGCAGTCAATTTATCCCACCTTCCTCTCTGACAATTATTACAAGGCCTACCAAATCCACTGATACGTTGAGCACACTGTCTTTCCCACTAGCAGTTCCCTAGGAGTTCCTTTTTGTTGGTGGGATAGGTATTTCACCCCAAGAGTATTTTTTGTAGGTGGATGCAAACAAAAGTGCCCAGGTGAGACGAATACAAAAAAGTAGGGAAATGGATGCAGGCAGGCAGGCAAAGCCTCTCTTGCAAACTGTATTCAATCAAAGTTAGAATTCGTTGATGTTTGTGAAAGTCACCCCCAATGTGATCAAGCCAGTCGGGGATATGTAGCCAAGCGACTATTATGTCAATGCCATAGGGCTTGACTTACAACAGGCTTGTCTGCAAGATAAAGTTGAGCTAATGGAGGAAACCCAAAGGGTGGTGACTACCGACTTCCTCAAGCTCAGTCGCCAGATGAAGAAAAAGGATGAGCAAATGAAAGTGCTAAGGGGTAAAGTGGACATATGCGAAAATAAGCATGAGGCCGAGGAGGTCGAAATCAATCATCTGCAGAATGAAAATAATGTTTTTGAAAACAAAGTCAATGAGCTTCAGGCTAATTGCGTGAAGGTTTTTCCAGCCCTACAAAAAGAGATTAAGCAATGTTGAGTGACTGAAGCAACCCTCCGTGATGAATTGAAGTTGGTGAATGATGGCTTGAAACATCTCCAACAAAGCACTAATGAGGAAGTAAATGAGATGAATGTCGTGTTGGAGTAGTAAATTGATAAGCAGAGGTAGGTCGGATTGGCCTTGCGAGAGAAGGAGAGAGAGGTCTTTGCTTCAAGGGATCGATTGTCCATCCTGGAGGGAAGCTTATCGGAGCTGAAGGTGGACCTCAGCAACAAAACTATGGAATTGGATCTTTTGAGAGCCCAACCTCATGCACCCCAAATGAACTCGCTGGAAATTTCCAAGGAACTACATACATCATACTAGGATAAGGTCAAAGCATTATGCCTTACATTGCAGCCCACTCTAAAATTTATGGCCCAGGCAACCAGTTTATGCAGGGTGGTTAGCAAAATGATGCAGAAGGTGTAGGAGGTGACTTTTGATCAAGTTTCAGAGGCCAGGCGATTGTTGTGAAAATTATATACAGCCTCCAATGAAGCATTGAGCAATGTGGGGATTGAAGATCAAACAATGGTGGCCATGGGCATAAATATTCTCATATCTATGCACGAAGTTGTCCAACTTGTGGGAGAGTGCAGGGCCAAGCTTACCCAGATTACTAGTGATATGTGTGCAGAATTTTCCCACTTAACTCAGCAAGGGCTTCCATCACCCTTCATCACGGATCAAATGGTGGCAGGTATCGACACATCATTACAAAGATTGAGGAGAAGAATAAGGATCTGTCTATTTTCCAATATTTTGATCAATCTCCTTTGACTGCCAAAAATATTGAAAACATAGTGCATCAGCTAGCACAACTCTTTTTCCAGCTTGAGTTGGAGGTGAAGGTATCTAGCGGATTACCTTTTAAGGCAATAATTGATCTTAACATGGAACATGAAAATTTTCGCACCCTCTCTGCACCATCTGATGAAGTTTAAACTAGCCTTCAAGCTGCCCTCTCTCACTTGTGAGCAATAATATGCAGTTGGAACAAATTTTCTGAGGTTCTTCATTCCGTGGGTGAAATGTCCCTGGGAGTCACCAAACTGTAAACATTCATTCATGCACTGCTTTTCCTTCGTGGTTTTATTTTCTCTTTGCAACTTCACCTCGTTTCGTATCGCTCGCAGCTTCTCGGCATCCGTCGTGTGGCCTCCTATCAGAGCTTCTTGTTGTTTTGTATCGCTTTTCCTTTGTCGGGTTTTGTGTGTTCGACACGTGACCTTCCCTTGTTTCCTTCCGAGTCAGGCCCACTCTGTAGTTTCTTTTATCGAAGGTCTTTCCATGTGGCTTCCCTTTGAAGCTTCTTTTTGGGCCATCCCTCCTTTTTTTTGGGCTTCGTGTGTTTGATGTGTGGTGCTTTTCTGTGCGTTCATTATCTGGGATTTTTCACTTGTGCTTTGGTTTCTTTTTTTCTAACGTGTGTTCTTCTCTGATGTTGTGTGTTCCCTATTGATGGTACATGGCCCTGGTTTCTCAAAGGACATGTCTGTTGGCACATTGTTGGATGATCTTTTTGTTCGGTGTCGGCTCGAGGAAATCTGGATCGTCGATGTTTTGGTTGAAGCATCTTTCTCGTGGGGACTTGCAAGCGGTGGGCTAGCTTATTTAAGCAGCCTATTTCTCATTGTAATGTTTTTTTTTAGAGAGATTAAATTTCTCGAGCACTGGGAGCTAGCCTTTGTAATATTTTATATTGAACATGAATTTGCAGACTGTTCCAATCAATTCGGCCTCTATGTTTTCATGCACTTAATAGTATATTAAACTATGCTTTCATTTCCTAAAGTATCTGAATGTCTATTTCAATCTTTTGTAATCTTCATGCAACTTAATAAAATGTAGATCATGTTATTACTCTTCTCCATTTGCATGTGCTTTATTGGTTATGTTATGCAAATGAATTGATGTTCTTATGTTTGCAGTGTTCAGAAGCATCTATTTGATAAACGACAGTTACTATCTGAGTCTTTGTCTCAGCATTGTGCTTAGTTATTTCTCTTATGATTTGGCGCATTGCCTTAGTTTAGGTTTGTTTATTACATGTTACTTCTCTCACCCTTTACCCCTCCCCCCCATAAAAATGAAGAGTCGACTTCAATATACCCCGAAGTTCACTTAGCTACGTGCACAGGTCTCCCAATAGCTAAGTTTCCCATAAGAATGTTGTCCCTACAAATTTTTGTGTCAACAGTTCCTTTTCTGGCACACCCAGTGGAATGTGAACTAGAACGTTTGCTTGATCAATAGGAGTGTATGAACCAAAGGCCCTTCACTAGTTCTCAAACTAAAATATTTCCTAGCTTGCTTGTACCACTGTTAGTTTCAGTCCAAGCGAGAGGTCAGCAAGCTAATACTTCACCTCCATCTTCTCCTTTGTCTCATGTGCCAATGGATGTTACAAATTATGTAGCCTAGGATGTTGGTAGTCCTTTGGTAGTGCTTGTGCCTCCTCTAGTATGGGCTCCAATCTCGACTTCCACTTTAAAGGCTATCCCTAAGTTCTCTCGGGATGATTCAAAAACTTTGATGGAGCACTTGCAAGATGTAGTTGATGTATGTCTAGTACTTGGCATTTCTAATGACAATGTGGCTTTAAGATTACTTGCCACATCTTTCAAAGGCAAGGCGTTGAAATGGTATCGTACTCTTCCAGCTAATATGGTTGCCACTTGGAAAGATCTTGGAGATCCTTTTTACGAACACTTCTCAAATGCTGCGACAAGTCTTTGTTATATCATCAAATGACTCATATAAAGCGAGCTCTCCATAAAGATTTGGCTCTTTTTAATGCTCAGTTTCATTCAACTTGGTAGAGAGTTCCTATTGGTAGTCAACCACCTCTAGACCTAGAGTTCATATTTTATTTAAAGTCTATAAATGTTGATATTTCTATGATGCTACAAGCTCTCAATGGAAACACTCTACCCGATGCATGCAGCCTTGTCGTCACTACAGAGAATAATATTATTGCTGATGGAAAATTGGAGTCAAGAACCATCATGCCATTATTCCTAGAGTTCAACGTTGCAGAATCAGATGTAGCTTCAACTAGTGCTCCAACAACTCCTCCCCAGTCTATGTATGTGTAGCTGAGAATGACGCTGAGTGTGGCTCTGGTGCCTAACCCCCTGACGGTTGAAATGAACGAGATGAAGGAGCAAATGCGAACCATGAAAAATGAGTTAACCACTATGAAGCGGCGATAGTGTAATTACCAGAAGCCTACATACCAAAACTACCAAGGTGGGAAGGCTCCTTTCCAATCAAACCAGTGGAAGGATAGATCATGCAGCAATACCCAAGCTCAACAGAACAACCAGGTCATCCCTGTGACTATGCCGATGTAGACTATCTATCCTAGTTCAAGCAAGGAACTAGTAGCAGGACAAAACAATCTTAGTGAAGAAACTAATTCATGGTGCTTCCCTTGTAATGATGCACATATGCCCCGAAATCGTCCACAAGGGAATTCACAACAGAAGATAGTAGAGCAAAATAGCCAAGGCAGCATGCCTGATTTTGGAGGCCATATGTATGGCTCTGAACAAATGGATAATGCAGTTCTCACTGCTCAAATGCAAAGAATGTCTATAGAGAAAGAGCTAGAAATAGCTCTGAACCAGGTGCTCTTTTCTTGGATGGAAGGAGAGGAGTCGGCATTCCCAAATGATATTCCAGTAGCCCAAGTGCCGCAAGTACAATCAGATTACAATACTCATTCCAAGTGGAGGCTCACTGAAGAATTCACATCTTTTCCGACTAAAGGTTCACCTAATTTAATGCTCAGTCTGTCAGAAAATCTATCATCAGTTCCACAACAATCCAAGGTGGCCATTCCAAATCCACGTCCTCTAAAAGAAAAATCTCCCATGGTCACCCTGACAGTTTCCAAATAGTCGGATGCGTCGGCTAAAAATTAGAAGGAGCAAGCTACCATGACTCATCAGTCACGAATTCCATTCAACGTGGTGGAGAAACTAAATAAATCCTCTGATAATGTTTCTTTGTGGGATATCCTGGCCATCCCGGAGAAAAATCTACTATTGCAGAAAGCATTATCGGGAGAAGAAGACATGAAGATGTTGGAGCAGCCCTTGGAGGATAAGACATCCAAGCCAGACTTGGATAGATTTTTAGCAAATCAACAAGAAGAAAAGAAAGTTGAAAAATAGAGTAAGCCTAAACCCAATCCCTTCTTTCTAACACTTATCATTGGTAATAATTTTTTGCATAATTGTATGATTGACTCTGGTGCTAGCATCACCGTCATCCCTAAGCAAGTATTTGATGCTTTGGGGCTCAAATACAAGCCTCTTAATAAAGGAGTCACACGATTCAACGAGAACAAGGTTGAAACCATCGGGGTAATCAAAGGATTGTCGAAGACATTATTTGCCTGCCCCAGCATTACCGTGAATCAAGATACTGTGCTCATCGACGTCCCTCCTCTGTTCAGGATATGTTTGTCCCGAGAATTCACTACAAATGTTGGATGCTACCTGGCACTGGACTGGTCGCATTTGATTATGAGAATGAAGCATGGACCCAACATGAAGTTATTGTCAGAATCCTTGCATTCCGAGCATGTGGTTGATGAAGCGATGATCAATTTTGAGGAAGAAGAAGCAAGCAGCTCCCGGTCAGAGGCAGAGGAGGCTCTTTTAAATGAGTTTATAGATACAGACCCTTTCGAAAACTATTATGCAACTAGGCTAGGAACGTATGTCATACACAAAGAGGACCTGATTATGCCCAGAGTAACTCGAGAATATGAAGGTGAATCATCCTTTGAGTTATGGACATTTCATTTTGATGGACCAAGATGCAAAGTAGGAGCTTGAGCTGGAATATGTTTGTTATCTTCATCTGAGGATAAGACCTTGGGATCTTACTGATTCCAGTTCACATGCTCGAACAATGAAGCAGAATATGAAAGCCTTGTCCATGGTTTGTGCTTGGCAGAACAAATGGGTGCAAAGCAAATAAGGGTGCTTGGAGATTCAAAATTGGTGGTCAACCAAATCCGAGGGCTATCTATTGCAAAGAATGTTCATATGCGATCATATCAACATAGGGTCTGGGATCTAATTGAAGGCTTTGAGGCATTTAACATCCAAGCTATACCTAGAGAGTAGAACACTGAAGTTGACCGAATGACAACTATCAGAGCTCAGTTTGAGCCAGCTTCTGAGTTGATTAACAATAGATATTCAGTGCAAGTGATCGTGTAGCCTACAGTACTGAACAATGATCAAGACTGGTGATTTTTTGATAGTGATGCTCATATTACATCATTTCTCCAGTTATTTGGATACTTTGGAGACCAATTACAACCAAAGATCACTGAGGCCTATGGAGATCAAGTAGTCCAACTTAAATCCAATAAGTTCCCTAGAGTTCTAGTTACTCTGGAGAGTCCTTTTGATTCTGATGATGCAAGGAAAGATAAAAGAAAGCTTGTAGCTTATAAAGACGACTATACGTATTTGCATATCGGGGATGATAAAAATATCAAGGTTGGAAAAGGAGTCTCCCAGAAGAATAAAGAAAGGTTGAAACACTTTTGCGAGGAGTGTCCAAGTGTGGTAGCCTGGTCATATCATGAATTTAAGGGATATGACCCTAGAATTATCCAACACACCATCGAACTACTAGAAGGAGTAAAACCGGTTCGTCAAAGGTTGAGGCCACTAAATCTGTATATTGAGTCACTCATGTCACAGGAATTAAATAAGTTAATTGCATATCGGATAGTGTTCTTGATCAAGCACATCACTTAGATGTCTAACATGTTGTCGTTCCGGAAGAAGAACAGCAATTTACAGTTGTGAGTGGACTTCTAAGACCTGAATAGAGCATCCCTGAAATACCATTATCCCCTGCCTTCTATGGAGGTAATTCTACAAATGGTTGTTGGTTCTGAAATGTTTTCAATGCTGGATGGTTTCTTCGGCTACAATTAGATTCGTGTGAAAGAGGAAGACCAACACAAAATGGCATTCACTACAAAGTGGAGAACATGTGCTTATGCTAAAATGCCCTTTGGACTTTCAAATGTCAGAGCCACTTCAACGAGCTATCAACATTGCCTTCAAATATTTGATACATAAGATTATTCTTATTTATCTGGATGACCTGAGGGTCTTTTCAAAATCTATCGAGATGCTCTTTCAGAAATGCCAAGAATTTGGGATTTCTTTGAACCCGAAGAAATGTGTGTTTGGTGTTCCTCGAGGGAAGTTGTTGGGTTATGTTGTCTCAAAGGAAGGTATTTCTATTGATGTGGGAAGAGTTAATGCAATCAGGGAACTCCCTCTACCTGTGAACAAAAAAGGAGTTCAATTTTTCTTTGGGAAAGGTCAATTTCATCAGTCTGTTCATAGCAGACTTTGCAAGGATCATTCGGCCTATTACCTTGATGCTGAAAAAAGACCAAATTTTCAAATGGACAATGGAAGCTAGAAAAGCTTTTGAACAAATAAAAGAGGTCATCTCTTCCATTCCTGTATTAATTAATCTAAATTTATCAAAAAATTTCATTATGTACATCTTTGGTGGTGGCAACAGTATCGCCACTATGCTAATGCAAAAGGACAATGAAGATAAAAGAGAAACACCTATTGCCTTCTATTCGTGCACCCTGAAAGAATATGAGGTGAAATACAACTTTGTAGAGAAGAAATTTTTCACTATCATAAAGGGGTTGAAGAAGTTCTGACACCTTTTATCATGCAACAAGGTGATTGTTTGTGTGTCGCACCCTAGTGTGCGAGAATACATTATGGAAGGAGAAATCACCGAGAAGTGGGCTAACTAGATAACTAAGATTCTGGAGTATGAAATCAAAATAAAGCCAGTTAAGACTGTCAAAGGGAAGGGATTGTGTGAGTACTTGGTTGAAATCAATGAACTAGTTGCTGAGTTTGAAGCCCCAAAACCCGTGCTGCTAAATGAAGAGAGTTTTGAGGATGATTGGCTAAATGCCAGAATAAATTTAATGCAAACAAGAATGTATCCGACTAATCTCCCTCATTTAAAAGGTTTTTTTATTGATTACAGAATAATGGTTATGTACTCTTAGAGGGATCTATTTGTAAGAAAAAATTCAATGGTATTTTATTAAGATGTGTAACTGAAGAGTAGTCAAAAAGGATATTGGAACAGTATCACAGTGGCCCAGCCAGAGGGCATTTTTCAGCAAGAACCACTACAATCAAAATTATATGTGCTGGTTATTTCTGGTAGATGTTATTCAATGACTCATGTTCATTGGTGAAGTCTTGCAGTGAGTGTCATTTTTTTGTTGGAAAAAGGAAAAATGTTGCTATGCCACTGAGACCAATAGTGGTGGAAGAGCCTTTTTCTCAATGGGGTTTTGACTTCATTGGCATGATCAATCTATTTTCGTTAGCCAGGCATAGATGGATACTAATAGAAACTGACTACTTCACCAGATGGGCTGAAGTTGTACCATTGAGGAATGCAACAAAAACAAAAATTGTAAACTTCCTGGAGGAATTGGTGGCTAGGTTTGGCCTGCCAAAGACAATTATTTTTGATAATTCTAAAGCTTTTCTCGGCTCCAAAATGAGCCAATTTGCATTGAAGTATGGAGTCTTCCTCAAGACGTCTTCTAACTACTAACCACAAGGGAATGGCCTCACTGAATCTACAAACAAGAACTTCATCAGGCTAATCAAGAGAATAGATGCAGAACATTAAAGGGAGTGGCATAAACACCTCTGGATAGCTCTATGGGCAGACCGCATCACACCCAAGAATATATTGAAAATATCTCCTTATCAGATAGTGTACAGGAAGGAGGCATTGTTGCCAATTTCTATGGAAATCACTGCAATCCAACTGCTCAAATCTCTTGAAATTGAGCAAAATGGAGCAATGGAGGTGCGGTTTTCAGAGTTACTTGAGGTTCAGGAGAAAAGAGATCACACTCTCGAGGCAATGACAAACCGCCAGCACGTGGTAAAGAGATGGTTCGACAAAAAGACGTATGACAAGGGGCTACAATGTGGAGACTTGGTGCTCAAGTTTAATGAGCACGAAGCAAAGCCCGGTCAACATGGAAAGTTTGACATCCTCTGGGAAGGACCTTTCAAGATCACCTAGTGCAAGAAATACAACTCATTTCAGTTACAAATTATGGAAGGTGAAGCCTTGGGTATTCCAGCTAATGGAATACATCTTAAAAAAATTAATTGATTCAATTTTTGCAGTAAATTTGTAAATATGTATATATTTTCCTTACTTTGTTAGTTTTGGGTTATTCGCAGTGCTTTCTTAAATTAACAACTACATTGGTGCAAAATTGAAATAAAATGAGGAAGGAGCCGGAATATAGAAGATATATATATATATATATATTGTATTAATCATTGGAAAATTTACATTTATATACATATTGATTAGTAGGGCCCTTGGCCATGTTCCAAAATACATATATATATATATATATATATATATATATATATATATATATATATATATATATATATATATATTTTGCTGACAGTATGGCAGAATTTGTCAAAAGCAAAAATAAAATAGAGACATCTTTTTCACATCTTTTCAAGCATTGGAAGGTCCAGCAACAACAATAGGTGGCACATGGTGAGGAAACACCATCCTCTCAAAGTTCTCATACCATTGCATGCTTCAGAATGGTTTAGCGTTATGCATTCTAATGAGGAAGTGGCAAGCAATGCAAACCTTGTGGTAGTGTTCCTCGTGTGTTTCAAGCTCAAATCCACACAAAAAGGGCCTAGTTGGCACGGGTCCTCCTTCCTCGAGCAACCGACGCAGGTTGCGAACGAACGGAACTCCATGATCAAAATCAACAACTCACACCACGTTCTTCAATCCCTTGAGGTAGCATCAGGGAAATACCTGCTTGGTTAGCTTCAGAACTTTTTGCTTTGAGACGCCGATGTCCAAAGAGAAGCTACGAAGTGAGAACAGATGCTGGTGTTTACTCTATACTGGTCCTCATACTCTACACAATGCTTGCCTAACACCCATTTAATGGCTTTCACATATAAATGATTTTTCCCACCTGTTATGCGTTTTAAATGCCTGCACCTAATATTTCCTAGAAAAGCGGTCTGAGTCTTCTTGCAAACCAGTCTAATTGGCGTTTCCATATCTATTGCTACTCTACCCAAATAATAGATTACTAAAGATGTACTAGGGCCTTATTGCTAAGAATGTTGAATGTAAATGTGGATTACCAAGGTTGCTAAGGGTCATATTTATAGATGGTTAGGGTTCTCCTTAACGAAGCAAGGTATGATTACGTCAGAAGAAAATGGTGCTGAGGAGCCTTCATAATTAGTATTGCGACATGCAAAATAATGGAGATAATCAAATATGATTACAACTTTCTCAGTTCAAGTTTTTGAAATAGGGATGAGAATGAGCCAGTTGTCAACATGATAATGTCATTGTCCTAATTAAATCAAAGCAAATATTTTTAGATGAGGTAATTGGTTGATGTGCCCAATTACGATCAAGTAATCAATAAATGCAAAGGCTCACGAAAGATATGGCGTTGTTGATTTAGTGCCGCTGTATGTGAGGTCATATCTCTTAAATGTGTAGATTCCTTTGGCAGGTTGGCGATCTCTTCACATGCTCAAAAATGGGTAAGTGGTGCATGGCGTAACTAATGTGAAAGGGTAAGCTTGACAAAGTGTGTAACCATATGGATCATTTTCAAAGAAGAGAAACACATCCAAAAGCTAAATTGCATATTTTGCAAAGTCTTTCGAAAATACAAGAAAATTGTTGAAATTGCAGAGAGTTCAACACAGGTCATGGGCACTGAGAGTATTGAAGAGCAAAGAATGCTTGCACCTTGCGTAAATATATACGCCCAGGATTCCTATGCTACCCCAAGTATTCCAACAAATCCATCTTGGCCCTTTACTAAGCCAATGGACCAAAAAATATTAGGCGTGGTTTCTCCTAGAAACCACGCCTTGATATCAGAAGATTGGGACAATGTTCGAGATCCTGAATTATCTCAGAACCCCAAGAACTTAAGGGAGGTTGCATGTGAAAAAATGAAGAAGATTAAAAATCCTTTTCATGGACATTTGTGGAACTATGGGCTTCCCCAGTACATGGTTCCTCTGGTGCATCATTGTCCAGAGATTGTGGCGGCTTGCACGAAATGTTTCGACCCCCAGAAAAGAATCATAAGTGGCCAAAATTTCAAGGTGGTAATTTTTCCCTAGGCCCTTCAGGATATGTTATGCATTCCTTTTAACTCTCTTTAGAATGTTGAAGATTTTGATATTTCTAGACTACAAATTTACTGGAGGACACTCTGGATGGCACAACAATTTTATAACACTAAGACGGGTCAACTGTCAGATAAATTTGTCCCTCCTAGCTTCCCACTTGGTCTAGCTTCTTTAAAATAAGGTTTCACCTCCGTCTGCTCCATGTTGGCATTGGTATGTGGATTACATACAGATAGGGAAGTTTTTGACTTCCAAATGAGCCTCAGCTTTATGCTGAAAAAGAATGCCACACCTTCGCTGATGGAATTTGCAAAAGTTATAGGCTATGGGATGTGTTTGTAGCTGAGGGACTTTGAACATAGTTCCAATTTTAGGTATCCCTCTTTCTTAGTCTACATTATTTTGCACCAAAATCTTGACTATTTCTAGCAATATATGGCCCTAGTGGCATTTGATGAGAATGGCACGAAAAAGCCAGTTTCGACCTAGACTCCTGTCCTATCAAAAAAAATTTATTACTACGCATTTTCAGATGCTTTCTTAGCTCCAAATTTGCGAGCTTTGGATTAGGATGCAGACAGTATGTATGCTCGCTTGACACAAAGCCAAAAATCATGGATGAGGGGGCTTGTGCCACCTTACAATTGGTTCTTGGAAATGGAGTTCACGATGCTCTCTATCCAAGGTTTCATTGAAGAGACTTTTCGACTCTCATGTTTTTTTTCTGATAGGATACTGAACCTCAAAGTTTTCAGGCAGCTATGCAACATTGAAAATAATTACTAGGGAGGGAAACATCTAACTTCCCATTCAACGTTGCCAACCATGTTCGGCTTTGTATCATTGGTAAAGAAGAAGAGATCAAGGGTAAATAGCTCTGAGGTTTTATACTCTAAATTGGGTTACCTTGGGATAATGGTCATCAGTGACACCTGGCGGTATAATCCGGAGAGCAATCTATCAGAGATTGGTATAAAGATTCCACACCAGCCTCGGTCATTTTGGGACCCTCAGAGAAATGCAGATGAGGGGAATGTGAGATTATATGTCAACCTAGAGTATATTCCTTCCAGCTCAGGCTGACTGCCATGGCTAAAATTTTATCATATAGTGGCAAGGCCCAACCCCAATCACAAAATAAATCAATTTTTATGTAGCCAATTGCATAAGCTCAGGTGGAAGCCTGATAGAATTGAATATTTTTGGACATATAAGAAGGAGATAAAAATGACCAACGGGCTCTTCCAAGAGGTGCACTTGGATGACATGTTTTATGATATCCGGTGTCATGAGCATCTAGAAATTCAAGACTCTCCTAACCCTTCGAGTTCTGAGAAGTTCTGTGAAGTGGAAAGTGCAGCCACGGAGCGTGGAGAAGAGGTAGCCCAGAGGGCTCCCATAGTTGAAAAATATCCTGCACGAAGAGTGATAGTTGGTGGGCAATAGTCACAACAGGAGGACTCTTCGAATATACAGATTTCAGAGCCCACTAGCTCCTCTAGTCGCGACGTGAAGAGGCTAAGAAGTTTCGAACACCATCGAAAGGTTATTTTGGATCTAGACAATTCTCTAGAGGAGAAAAGGCCACGAACAATGCAATCTAGAAGAGGAGAGGAGTCATTGCTTGAGGAAGTGGTGGTACCTGCTGCTAGTCTTTGAGAAACCCAGGTATGTTTTCCCCCTTCTTCCCTCTCTACTATATCTTTAGTATCCTCTGCATCTACCCCTGCTATGTCCTTCACACCGGTTGTTGCTATCACTAGTTATCTAGGGTAGACCAATATTATTTCTCCTGGGGGTCCCTTTCCATCTTCTGCTTTTTCTCCCACCCTTGAAACTCAAATGGTTGCATGTCTTGACCCTCTCAGTCAGCAATTTGTATCCCCAAGACCCAACATGTCTGTAAGTGCTTCCCTGACCTTTCTTCCCTACATGTCTTCACCATCTCCGGGCAGTCAATTTATCCCACCTTTCTCTCTAGAAATTATTACAAGGTCTACCAAATCCGTTGATATGTTGAGCATGTTGTATTTCCCACTACCAGTTCCCCAAGAGTTCCCTTTTGCTAGTGGGCTAGGTATTTCACCCCAAGAGTATTTTTCACAGGTGGATGTGAAAAAAAGTGCTCGGGTGAGCCAAATACAGAAAAGGAGGGAAAAGGATGCAGGTAGGTAGGCGGAGCCTCTCTTGCAAACTATATTTAACAAAAGCTAGAATTCGTTGATGTTTTCAAAAGTCACCCCAATGTGATCAACCCAGTCGGGGATATGCATCCAAGCGACTATTCTATCAATGTCATAGGGCTTGACTTGTAGCAGGCTTGTCCGCAAGATAAAGTTGAGCTAATGGAGGAAACCCAGAGGGTGGTGACTACCAACTTCCTCAAGCTTAGTCACCAAATGAACAAAAAGGATGAGAAAATGAAAGAGCTGAGGGGTAAAGTGGACATCTGGGAAAATAAGCATAAGGCCCAGGAGGTCGAAATCAATCGCCTGCCGAATGAAAATATTTTTTTTGAAAACAAAGTCAATGAGCTTCAGGCTTTGGGTGTAGAGGTTGTTCTGACCCTACAAAAAGAGATTGCACAATGTCGAGTGACTGAAGAAGCCCTCTGTGATGAATTGAAGCTGGCGAATGCTGGTCGAAACAACTTTGACAAAGCACTAATGATGAAGTAAATGAGATGAATTTCGCATTAGATCAAGAAACTGAGAAGCAGAGGTAGGTCGAATTGGCCTTAGGAGAGAAGGAGAAAGAGGTCTCTGCTTTGAGGGATTGGTTGTTCGTCCTAGAGGGAAGCTTATCGGAGTTGAAGGTGGACCTGAACAAAAAAACTACAGAATTGGATCTTTTGAGAGCCCAACCTCCTACACCCCAAATGAACGTGCTGGAAATTTCCAAGGAACTAAATGCGTCATACTGGGATAATATCAAAGCATTATGCCTTACATTGTAGCCCACTTTAAAATTTATGGTGTAGGCAACCAGTTTATGTAGGGTGGTTAGCAAAACGATGCAGCAGGTGCAGGAGATGACTTCTAATAAAGTTTCGAAGGCGAGGTGATTGTTAGGAAAATTATATACATTCTTCGATGAAGCATTGAGTAATGTGGGGACTGAAGATTGAACAATGGTGGCCATGGGCATAAATATTATCATCTCTGTGCACGAATTCATCCAACATGTGGGAGAGTGCAGGGCCAAGCTAACCCTGATTACCAGTGATATGCGGGTAAAATTTTCTTGCTTAACTCAGCGAGGGCTTCCATTATCCTTCATCATGGATCAAACAGTGGCAGGTATCGACCACATCATTGTAAAGATCAAGGAGAAGAAGCAGGATCTATCCGTTTTCTAATCATTTGATCAATCTCCTTCAACTACCAAAAATATTGAAAACATAGTGCATCAGCTGGCACAGCTCTTTTTCCAGATTGAGTTGGAGGCAAAGGTATCTAGTGGATTTCCTTTTAAGGAAATAATTGATCTTAATATGGCACATGAAAATTTTTGCACCCTCTCTATGCCATCTGATGAAGTTTGGACTGGCCTTCAAGCTGCCCTCTCTCAGTTGTGAGCGATAATATGGAGTTGGACAAAAAATTTTGAGGTTCTTCATTCTACGGGCAAAATTTCCCTGAGAGTCACCAAACTGTGAACATTTATTCACGCACCACTTTGCCTTCATGGTTTTCTTTTCTTTTCATGGATTTTCTTTGTTCTTTATCATCCACAGCTTCTCGGTATCCACCATATGGCCTCCTATCAGAGCTTCATGTTGTTCCATATTGCTTTTCCTTTGTCGGGCTCCATGCATTTGACGTGTGGCCTTCACTCGTTTCCTTCCGAGTCGGGCCCACTCTGTAGTTTCTTTTGCCGAAGGTCTTTCCACATGGATTCCCTTCGAATCTTCTTGTTGGGTCGTCCCTCCTTTTTTTTGGGCTCCGTGTGTTTGACGCAAGGCACTTTTATATGTGTCCTTTATCTGGTATTTTTCGCTTGTGCTTTTGTTTCTTTTCTACTAACGCGTGTTCTTCTCTGCTATCGTGTGTTCCCTATTGATGTTGCATGGCCCTGGTTTGTCAAAGCACATGTTTGTTGGTGCACTGCTGGATGATCTTTTTGTTCAGTGTCGGCTCGAGGGAATTTGGGTCATTGATGTTTTCACTGAAGCATCTTTCTCGTGGGGGCTTTCAGGCGGTGGGTTGGCTTATTTAAGCAGCCACTTTCTCATTATAATGGTTGTGGTTAGATAGATTAAATTTCTCAAGCACTGAGAATTAGCCTTTGTAATATTTTCTATTGAACTTGAATTTGCAAATTGTGCCAATCAATTCGACATCTTTGCTTTCATGTATTTAATAGTATATTAAACTGTTCTTTCATTTCCTAAAGTATTTGAATGTCTATTTCAATCTTTTGTAATCTCCATGCAGCTTAATAAAATGTAGATCATGTTATTAATCTTTTGTGTTGGCCTGTGTTGTATTGGTTATTCTATGCAAATGAATTGATGTTCTTATGTTTGCAGTGTTCAAAATCATCTATTTCATAAATGACAATTACTATTCGAGCCTTTGTCTCAGCATTGTGCTTAGTTATTTCTCTTATGATTTGGCGCATCTTCTTAGTTTAGGTTTTATTATTACATGTTACTTCTCTCACCCTTTACCTCCCCCCCATAAAAATGAAGAGCCGACTTTGATAAACCTCAAAGTTCACTTAGCTATGCGCACAGGTCCCCCAATAGCTAAGTTTCCCATAAGGATTTTGCCCCTACAAATTTTTGCGTCAACACATACTAACCAAATTATGCAAGAGTGTGGTATTAATATACTACCTACAACAATCAATGATTTTATGATAAGTTTATTTTATAAATAATTGTGATGGATAATATTTTTACTTAAAAGATTATATTTTTGGAGAATTTAGTAGATGTGGTAACATTTCAATCTTCATAAAATTTATGCATTCAAATTATTCACATGAATTTAGATATTTAGTGGATATGAAGATGTTCAAGGGTGTTCAATATCCATTAACGAATACAAATTTAAAAATGTTGTGAGTTATAACAGAGAAGAGTAGTGTGCATGCATTAATCACATATTTCAAGAATAAGACTTCCTACGAAATATGTGAAACATACTCAATATGACCAGTGGCTTGATGAACAATTTTGCATATGTAGAGATATATTTTTACTGTTAATTATACTTGTAGTGGTTGAATTTTTAGAAAACTACAGCTGTGCACCACAAGAGGAAGTTTAGTCTTAGTATTATAATTCAATACAAGTAGCTATTTTTATGAAAATATTGTATACAAATATAAAATTGATAGTATAAAATATGACATATTCTTTTTAGAGATTATAACTTATATTTGAGTGAAAACCATTCACATTCATCACAATTTGTGTAGTATTCTTTTAGTATATGTTATGATGGTATAAAGGAATGAGAAATAAAAAATATAATATCTTATATGGTTAAACAAATGTATAGGGAAGTTAAAAAAATATTGAATATTTTATTGGTTATATAATACTTTGCTCTCGGGATCTTGTGAGCAGTGACTGGAGCTGAGAAGTGTCCTCCACATGCTAATTCATGATAAGACTTCAATAATTTTTCTTGTTGTGCTTTATCAACACAACGCAACAAAGTACCATCCAAGGCACGCTTATACAAACCATTGTTCCATAAGACTTATTACTTGAGCTTGACGGTTCTTTTCTCCTTGGGAGTCAAGTGATATGGACATTCTTTGTGTGTGAGGAAATGATAAACTTTTGATTACCATTCATTAGTATTACTGACAAACAACACCATTGGAAAATCATTTGGACTCACCTCCTCAGACTCTAAAATTTCTTCATCATGATTATTATTTTAAATGAGTTGACATAAACCTCGCCCAAGAACCATCTTGGTGGGCTTGATGTCCATGTCATATTCCTATATCTTAGCAATCTAGTTTCCCCTTTTTGTACCAAATTCTTGTTGTGTCAAGATGGACTTGATAGTTGAATCTAGAACCAAGGCTTTTCCATGGCTATTAAGGATGTAAAACCTAAAATGCTTCACTACATTAACCATAACGAAAGCATGTTTCTCCATTTGGAAATATTTTAGTTCATGATTCTTCAAGGGTAACTCATGAATGCAATTGAGGATTCAAATCCCTCACTATTCTCCTACACCAGGATTTCCAAAAGTGTATGCTCACAAGCATAACTGTACATGATAAACTCCTTCATTTTGTGGTGAAGATGAGCCAAAATTTCTAACTCATATTTTGCATTCTTTGTTGAAGATTCAACATCTTCATTCATTTGAAAATAATAAGTTCCAACACCCAAAGACTCAAATAAAATTTGAGCTCTCAGATAATCAGACTTCATCATTGAGAATTTTGACTCCCTTTCAAGAACCAACTTCTGCATCACACCCTTTATGGGTATCCTTTCCTTTGAAATATCCAGGTTAAGCTCTCCTCCAACATCTTTACAAAAATTGCATCCAAGGAGAATTCCATAAGATGTCAAGACATCTGCTACCAAGACTGTCATATTGATCTTATTTTTTGGATACACGACAAATTCAAACTACACATCCTTAATCTGCCTGAATGGAGGTACTTTCTTGTTCTCCATAGAGAAATAACGACCAAAATTTTGTGTAAGATTCAAACCCAAGGTAGTAGCTACCTTGGCTAGCATCACATTTTCAGACGCACCAGAATTTATAACATAGTTACTTAACTTAAAAACAATTAACAAGTAGGGAAATATAGAACAGACCAATACGTCCAGAAGTAGTAGGAGGAATAGTAACAAGGTTATTCTGTGGAGGCTTTGATTTTGGGACAACAAGAACATCGGGAGAGGAATCCCTACTAGGAGTAATTCCCTTATCTCTAACAAACTTAACAAGCCTGTCAAATTGGTTAGGATTTGCTTTGAGGTATTTTTCTTTGGAAATTTGGATTTTTGTCCTCTTTGCATGGTCAATAATGTCAAAATCTTGGAAGGAACTTTGCAAAGAAAGTAGAGTAACTTCATTTATGGATTTTACAAAAGGAACACTAGTCTTAGGAACCTAGGCTTTAGCTTTTGGGATAGTAGGAACTGCATGAGGAGGATGAGGAGTACTTACTTGCTTGTTTGTTGTATCTTTAGGTTCCCAAGGCAAAGGAGATCCTCTTTTGCAATGGTTACAAGTGACTTTTCCTTTGCTTGTGGATCAGAAACTTGAGTTTGATCAAGTTGATTACGTTGTGACCACACGAAAACAACATATGTATTAGTCACTAAGTCCTCATCATTAGATTTGTTTGCTACTTGCAAATAGCCAATATTGGAGTTGCCAGGTGGATCCATTTCTTCATCTTGAAATAAATTAGCATTTTCCTCCATACAATAATTCAATTGTGGGTACTCACATTGCTTCATAATACCCCACTACCACATTGGTAGGTGGAGCTTCCAGAGCAAGCCTTCCTTGTGGTGCAGGAAGATGATTTTAATTTCTATTTCCAGAGTAATTAGGAAAAGTCCTTCTTGGAATATCCTTGTAGGAATCATTTCTTCTTCAAAGCCAAAATTTCATTTTCCAACCTTTGAACCATGGGATCAACAAATTTTGAATTGGAATTGGAGGATGAATAATTTTATGTTTTCTCTTTTTTGTTTGTATTTGTTCTTATTTCACGAGCAAGAATCAAATCATCTTCAACACTGTAGCTAACTGTTGAGTTGCTTCAACATCAATAAGAACTGCCTTACACAAAAGGCAACTTACCTTGGGGAGTTGTGTATTGATGAAGAAGCATGTTAGATTATGAGGCGTTGGTTTAGCCTCTATGGGAGTCCTTGCCACCAGCTTATTAAACTTGGCCACTGACTCACGCATGGGTTCATGGGCTTCCTTCCTCATGGTTGTAAGCTGGCCTAACAAAGCATGTGCATCTTCAGCAGGTTTGAATCTTTCTTCAAACTTGGGGCAAAGAGTATTCCAGTTAGTAACCGTAGTAGGAGAAAGAGTGTAGAACCATTTTTTAGCCACTCCTTGAAAAGTTTCAACGAACAACCTTACAATAACATCTTTATGTTCAATGCTAAGAACACCACAAACAATGTAAAAAGAAACAATGTGTTCATCAGGGTGTTGTTTTGCATCGTCGTAGAATTTTGGGATGTTATTTTGTGAAACATGTGGAAGTTCATATAAAGGGGCTTCCAAACTAAGGGGACCAAAAGCATTTCCCCAAGGTCCAGGAGGTGGTGGTTGATACATAGTGATTTGAATAGCATGAACTTGAGCTGGAACTCTATGGAAGATAGAGTATTCTCTTGGAAGCAGTGATCTTAATCTTCATGGAGGATAACTTGAAGTATGTTGTAACAGTGACCTTGCTCACAGAGGATAAGGAAGAATGTTATGACACTACAACAATTGATAAAATGGATCCACCATAACTTGTGTCCTTAAACCTCATGTATAACTTTTGTCAGCTAGTATGAAGACTTTGAAGAAAAAGAGAAATTAGCAATAAAAGTATACACAAGATCACAATAAGATACTGGAGTGCTTATTCACTTCAATCAAAAGTGTGAGGCTTTTATTGCTTGCTTCGATCCCTAGCAAAGTCACCAAACTACTATTGGGTAAAAATTTTGTAATCCCTTTACAGATTACAAAACTTAAATTTCAGCCATAGTTATGTGAGATAAAATCTCTCATCTCATAAAGGGGAGGCACTCTTCTTACTGCTTACAGAACTGAAAGGTAAACTATTCTAATATGTACACTACACTAATCATATGGGAGTGTGTCACTCATCATTCTCTCTTTTTTCATAGAGTATGTTTACAATGTTCCACGATTTAATATTTTCAGATGCAATAAAACTCTAAATTAAATATAAGCAGTAATTATAATACTTCTAACTTGTCAAAGAATAGTCTAGGAGTACTAGTTTGATAAAGATACGTAGCCAAAAGGCTCACGGAGGCACAAATTCATTCTATAGTCTTCAATGATGAATTTCACAATAGAGTAACCAACAACGTAAATGAAGCACAAATTCTTAAATATACTTCACAATCAGATCCATGAACAACATGAAAGATTATAAGCACAAATTCTTATAGATCATTCACCAACACAAATTATCTTGAAAGCCTTCCAATATCAATTTATAAAACACGGCCAGTTCAATCCAATAATAAGATAAACTTATGAGAATGACATAAGAACATTAAAATTCATTTAAACTGATCCAACATAAAGTTTGGTATTCACTTTAGCCTTCTTTATTGATTGAAAAATAGTTTCACAATAAGAACTCAAAGTTTCAAAATTGCTTCACAAATGAGCAACACTTCATTGCATAAGCCAAAAGGTAAATAATACAATGGAACCCTCTCATATTTATAGATGAGAGAAGAGAGATAATCTAGGAAAGACCCTAACTAAATATTGACTTATTCAAAGATGATGTCCATGAAAGTAGGAGAACAACTCTGTTTTTACATGTAATTATATTTTGCAAAATGGCATGTAAAATGTCAAGACATGTTTACATAAAGCATATGAAAAAGCATAAAAAATCTATCTATATCTATAAATGCAAGAAGATTTATGGTTCATTGCTCTTGGCTTGGAAGTCTTCATATTTCTTCATGATCTCCTACATTATTGTCTCATATGTTCCAACGGTATAATCAATAATTGTGTGAACCTTTGTAATGGACTTCTTCATAAAAGAGCAAATATTTTTACACCTATCCAGATGTGTCTTAATATTATCCAAAGTTAACTGTACATCACACAGGGCATCCATTGAAGTCAATGAGAAGCCTTCATCTTCCACCTACTTTTGAATAGCTTCTTTGAATATCTGGATAATCTCACTTTTCGAGAGGAATGCATGATGTTCATCAAGAATTTTCCCTGGTAACTCTTCAATTTTATTCACCATGAAAATAAGATGCTCTTCGAAATATTCTTGTACCTATTGCACATCATTGATAAGAGTCTTGATGACTTGTACGTGGTTCTTGATGGACTCTTTGATCTCCATATACTTTTCTTTGTTGGAAATAATCCCAACTTCCAATTACTTGCTCAATTTAATATCCTTCAATTTCAACCAGGACTCAAGAATGTGCTCCATTTCCCTTCACTTAGCAGAAAGTGTATAAACATTTTTGTCTAGCTCTAGCTTCATCTTGGATATTTGAGTAATCCTTTCTATTGTGGAAGTCATGAGTTGTGAACCTTTCACCATTATTCTATCAACCATTTCATATGAAAAATTTCCCTTAGAATAATACTTTTCCACCTTCCGAACCACTGGTTCCTCAATACTCACCATTACCATTGGTTACATGTTCTTTGAATCCCATGTAATCTTCCTCAATACTGATGCATACTGTTCAACCTTTTCCTTATACATGTTCTTATTTTCCTCCATTTTATCCAAACTGTCCATCAAAGCACTTAGAGATACTTGAGCATCTTCTCTAGCGCTTGCATTGGTGATCTTCCCAAGTTCAATCCTCATCATGGTATAATCCTCCATGTTAACTTTACTCTTGTCTTGTGGAGGTGTTGCAACATCCACATACTTATGTCTTGATTTATCCACATGTAACCTAGAGTGGATTTTTTTATTTTTCCTTCCCTTAGGTTTTGGAAGAGTTATTTCCTCAAGATCTAATTCTTTGAGAGAAACCATCTTCTTCTTTCATTTAGATACTTGTGATGCTAACCATGGAGGAAGAGAGAAAACATCACTTTTAGAGCACGTTTCCAATTCTATTGTTGTAGTTGTATCTATAGAAACAACTGTTGAATTCATAATCGGTGTTGTCTCAGTCATCACTGCCCTAGGAGTTGGCACACTTGATGCATTTGGAAATGATTCTCTCATAAACCGATCAAACTCAGATTGAGAAGAAATGCCAAATAATGGTGAAGAGAAACTTGGAATTGATGATGGAGAACTTAAGGAAACATCGATACTTTGTAAAATTGACCTTATAGAAGGAGTGGAAAGAATTGAATGCATTGATGGGGGAATTGTTACTTTTAGTGCATGTTATCCTATTGTAGGTGGAGGTGAAGTGGGAAGATGCGATGAAGGAGAAGAGGGAATAGGAGGTGTATGAGGTGTGGTGGTGATGATGGGTGATGATATATGAGGGGTATTTTCAATGATGTTCTCTTATGCAAACAACCGCATTTCCTCTTCATCACCACCTTCCTCCTATTCTTGATCTTCCTCTTATTGTTCATCTTCAATATATTCTTAACTTTCTCCTTCCTCCTCCCCTTCAAAATGCTTTGATTTAAGTTCTTGTTCTTTTCTAGATGGTTGTTCTTCTTTAGTATCTTTCTCCTCTTCAGTAACTTGTGTTGTGCTCTTCTTACACGTAAATGTGATATTTGTCCCTTTGCATGAGGAAGAGGGAGAAAGACCTGCTTTGTTCTTGGTTTAGAACTCTTTTTGTTGATTGGATTCACCTTTTGACACTTCACCCTCAGACTTTGTCTTGAAATACTTCAACTAAAATATTTACCTTTGCAACCATTCACTTGTGTTGCTCAAAATAGGAGTGAGCCTTTGTTGAATGGAATTATTCTCTTTTTTTTATCATTGGATAAGAGGCAAGGGTTTACTTGCAATCTCTTTTTCATCATATGTGGCATCTAATATATCACCAAGATCTTCAAAGCCTTTCAAAAGATCCGCCAATCCTAGATAATTTACTTGTTCCACAGTGAGTCTACAAAAATCTATTCTTCTGATATCTTCTAAATCCCTGCACTCCTCCCATATGTCTTCAAAGTGATAAAAATTATTGTGACCCTTCTTGATTTTTATTTTTACATCTCTATAGTCAAAATCATTTCTATACCCGTATGTCCTTATGGTCATAATTTTCATTTTCAAGGCAACTGATTTGGATTTCTATACACTTTGAATTGAACACCTTCCAATAGAAATTGGAAACATAATGCCTAGCTTATGAATAGCCTGGCATTCCTTGTGCACAGTGATGAGTTGTCTACATAACTCCATTAACACCCACTTGTCAGAAGGATATCTTGGAAACATATAGGGCATCTGGTGTAGCATCCTACTCTCAAGTATGTGAAAGTGGGAAACTGCAAGAAAATACATCCATACTTGTTTACAACTTTCCACGCCTCATCAGATACTCTTTTATTTTGCAAGGTTGGGTCAAACATGAAAAGAAATGATGCGAAGAAGCAATCATTCACTCTTCTAAAATTCTTAATGTTGCCTCTCAAAATGATTCGAGGATAGAATTTGTGTACTAGCTCAAGATTCATATTTCCTTCCGTTAAAAAACTTGGATATTGCCTCATTGTAGCCACAACATACACTAGGTATGATGTCATATAGAATTTTAGGGTAGACTAAACATTGATTAGTTGTTCATGAATCTCATCGTTGATTTGTGTACCCCAATCAATATGTTCCTTCTTTCTTCTTATGACCTTGATTTATTCATACATCCATTCCTAAAACTTTGATGAGGTTGGTAACCTTTCACTCTTCTTAGTAGAGTAATCATATCTCAGACATCCTCTTTGAAGTCATTACTTGGAAGACCTTTAGGCCATCTGGAAATGGTGGTCCTTGGAGTTTTCAACCATTTTGTGTTGATCAACTGCTTGTCTTTGTTTTGATCCTTGTCGTAAGCCTCCTAAGCACATTGAATAGACATATTTGTATACTGATCCATGGTTGGAACGTTGAAGACTACATCGAAGAAATTTGAATCTAATCTCATCATAATTTTCTTAGAAGAGTCTCTAACACTCCTTTCATCTCTGACATAGTGTGAAGCAACTTATAGAATGAATTCTAGATAGTGAGCCACTACTGGAAATGAAGCTACTCGGTGAAGATTACTATGAACACTGGCTTGCAAATCCCCTTCCAAGGGCTATTTTTTTGTTCTCTTAACAAAGTCCTCCATGTCAAGGTGCCCGATCTTAGTATCCTTGATCTTATTGATCTTGGATGTTACAACTATGGGTGGATATATGCCTTGATATTTTTACTTCATCTTGTCTTTCTTGGATGATGAAGGACACTCCTTTGTTGTCATTAAGAGTGCAAGAGATCACTGAAAACCACCTTTGAAAATTACTTGATAGGTCATTGAGGATAATTGCAAGGAAACATGGATTTATTCAATGTTAGGAGAATATGCATTATGGAACGTGAGAATGTGGGGATTCAAATGAGCATATATGAGCCATGGAGTGTGAAAATTTGAGTGGATGTGCAAGAAATGGAGCTCAAAATGCATTTTGGGAGGATTCTGAGAGAAACAATTGTAGTAATTTGTGCAAGGGTGTTGAAAATCAGCGCCCTTACACATTGTGAAATTTTATTTTGTGTAATAGCACTGAAATAGTGCTCTTGCATCCTTTGTAATTGCTTGAAGGTGGCTCTATTCATGAGCGGTCTTTTTCAACACCATGACATCTCTTAGGAAGATTAATCTTGCACCGGTGACAAAAAAACCATGCCTTAACATTTCTTTTGATAAATAGCATTATATGTTGAAGTGGCAAAAATCAGCACCAATGCATAAGGGGAAATAACTTGTGTTTTGTAGGGGTGGTGATTTTCACCACTCCTACATCTAGGATGATGAATATCATTATACATGTCAAAGAAGTAAAAAATATCGCTTCAACATATGTTGAGAAAACCATCACACATGCAAAGGCAATAAGAATCGCCGCTAAGATATGTGCTTTGAACTCAAGAAAAAGATAAGGAATTTATTTTCAATTCCTTTACACCAGAAGGGCATAAATGTATTAGTGGTGAAAAGTGTCGTGCATACATTCATGGTGTGTAGGGAAGAACAAAGGCTATAGCTTCAAAAATTGACGCACTCACACAGGGAAACAATTCAATGCTTGGGTGATGAAAATAAAAAACTCAAGAGAAATTTAAAAGGAAACACAATGCACGTGTGAAGGAACTAAATATAACTAGTAAGGAAAACTAATAAAATCAACCTACCACAAACAGAGAACAAGATAAGAAAAAAGAAAGCCCTAAAAAGACTAACCAATTATGGAGCAATAACATAAAAGGTAAAAAATGATTTAAGGAATTAAATATTCGCACTCACAAGTTATGGATTAACAAAATGGAGAGGAAAAGAATGATGCACCTGAGAATAATAGAATGTGAAAACCCTAAACTTGAAGATCTCATGCAAAATACGCTAATCAAAACTCGAAGGAGATCTCAAATACAGAAGGTGCAAGGTAGAAAGGAGTAAGCGAGTGAAATGAAGATAAAATGAAATGAAAACGGATTAAAAATACATTAAAAATAAATTAATGAAGGGCCATTAATGAACCACAAGTTCATTAATTTCCACACCTGTGGAAGGCACGAATATGTAGGGGTGGTGAAAAACACCGCCCTTACATATTCAAAAACTTGCATAAATACAAAATGCAGAGGTAGTGAAAAACACCGCCCTAACATTTTAAGGGTGGGAAGAAAGTGTAGTGGTGCTAAAAATTAGTGCCGCTACACTTTAAAAAATCAAATTGCTCATGTAGGGGCGTTGAAAAACAATTCCCATACATGGGCAAAAACAATTTCTAACTCCTGAAAACTAAAAAATCGACAAAATATTTGTTTTAAAGGTTTTCAAAAAATGGCGAAAGATAAGCACATGAGGGGATGATTCGAGGCTCAAGACCACGCATAAAGGCCAATTGAAATTCACCTTGTTTTATGACTTAGAGTGCATGGGCCTACGAAACGGACCAGTTTCGTAGGGAGTTATCTCATGAATCGAGTGCAACTTGATTTGAGGATAACATGATGTAAATAGAGACTTTTTTTATTTAGAGTTTTTGAGTGTATGATTTATATTTTCCTTTGTTGTATTTTATGTATTTTCCTACACATTTAATTTAGTATACTTAGTTGTAGTGAGTGAGTCATAATGATAGTAGATGACACCTTTTATGAGTGTAAAATCCACCTATTTTTGGGTAGTAGGAGTTACTTTTCTCATTGGTTGGTCTTGCCTCTCCTCTTTCCTATATATTTATTAACTCTAGCTTTTTATTCATTCATTATTTTTTATCTCTTGTATTTCTATTTTTCTTCTTGAGAATTTGAATTTCTCTTATATTATTGGATGCTAACTTTTATACTTTTTTTATTTTATGATCATGTTTATATTAATATTTTTATAATATCTACTCCTTGAACTTGATTTTGGGTTCTCTATTTTACAAATTCTAACATGATATCATAATAATTTTGGAAGGATAGTTCTTTTCGCTTCCATTTTTGAGAGATTCATAGGGGATAATTATTTTGCGTAAGTATTTCTGTAAAATATAGTATGCTCTTCTCTTAAATATTTGGATAATCTAGAGAATTATAATGGTTTGGTAAGAATGAAATTACTTTTTAGGATTTTGTACTTGGTTTTGTATGATTTGGGTGTGTACAAATTTTTGGTGATGTAAGTAGTAATTTTTACTAACCAATTATGTATAGGAAGCTCAACAAAGTCAAGTTTGGCTTTCATTTTTCTTGAATTAGAATCTATAAAGTTAGTTTAAAAATAGATTTTTTAGCATGAATACATAAAACACATAGTTATTGGGGAGTTTTGAGGCTAAATACTAACCACCATTATATTCGGAATGACCCAAAACCCTTATTTTGATATATTTTTTTCTCAATTTCATTTTTTTGAGTATTTGTGGAATTTTTTCCCTAAGATGTTGTACAACCTCCTTACATGTCTATTCAACTCAAATTTTAGAAAAAAAGTGCTTGGGTGATAATTTAGAAGTTTTCATATTGATTTTTTTAAATTGATTGAAATCCTTGCATGAAACCTTTGGAGGGGTTCACATCCTATAGAAATGAATAAAAATCCTTTGGGATCTTAACTCTTTTACCTTCATCAAGATTGATCTAACTTGAGCTTGGCCCAAGCTAGCCCTACCAAGGCCACCATTGGCCCACATCAGAGCTCAACCTCCCTTATGAAATCTCTACTCCATCTCCACTACTTTACTCAACCTCCAACACTATATCACCAATGGTCCTTTTCTAATTCACCATATTGAAACCACCTTTGTAAATATCATGCTTGACCAGAGTGCTTCCACTAATAGTTTTTTCCCACTATCAAATCGAGTAGTTTCCATCTACCACCTATTATAAACTTAATGTTATTTTATTTTTCATAAACTTAATTTTTGTAAAAATAAAAATTTCTAGGTTACAATAATTTCTCCCCTTAGCAAGGATTTTTCTCGAGGTCCATAGACCTTCTCACCATCCTTTGGTGCCATAACTTGGTTTTCTCTACATGTGGATTAGTTTCCAAAGCATGAGAACCCTTAGGAACACAAAAAGAATGACCATATAAAGTGGATAAAATTACAATCTTTTTTGTTGGTGCCAATGATGAAGTTAAAAACTATGTAGATCTATTCACTCTAGGAATAGAAGAAATATCACACTAAAGTTTGCATCCATCTAGTTGAAAGAGAGTGCCTATTCAAACACCCTTAGAAATAACCATAGCTCCTCTCACCATATTGCACCCTTGAATCCAAAAAATAAACTACACATTTGAATAATTATAGAAAGTAGGTTCCATTCCAAACTCGGGATATGTAGTACATCATTGATCACCTTCACTTGTCTATCACCTAGTAAAATTTGGATTATTTCACAACCAACAATCTTCATATGAGAATCATCTCAAAGGTACACCTTCCCAGTATCATTTTTTTCATATATGTTAACCAACCCCAAAGTGAGGTCATATGAAAGGATGCATTGAATTCAATCAACCATGCACCTTCTAGTGCATGTGTATCCAAGGCTACACCAAAGGAATTATCATCTTTATCAAACCATGAAGGTGATCCAATCAGACCTGGATCTGCATCTTATCAAGTCTTATAGTGGATTGGAATTGATTTTATATGATTAACCTAATTCAACTATGTTCCCTAATATGAAAATTGCAATATCTCGATGATTAATAAATTGAAACAACTTGCAGGTAGATCTAGGAAGGGCAAGGGATTGTGTACCTGTCCTTCTTTTTTTTTTTCTAGTCTGAGTATAGGTACAAAGTTTCCCAAAGGCGTATGGGTCCTCATAGGCTTATTTTTCTCTATTTTTGTAGCCCTCTGATGGTAGATCTAAGACCTCTTTTTTTTTTTGCAAAGTTTTCAGAACACTATTGGATAATTATATAGGTGATTTTTTTGAGTTAACAATATTTAGGGATTCAAATGCAATAATGAAAAATGTATCTTCAGTATTCCTTCAATCCTCTCTAAACATAAAAGTTTCACATTCACAAAGAGAAGAAATGTTGTGATATTTAGGGGCTTGCCTTGGTCAAACCCCGTGTTAGTGTTTTCACTTCCACTTTGGTAATGTCAATGATAAAAAAATGGATAAATGATGGGAAGGAATGATGAATCAACAAAGTGTTGCAACTCATCACCCTTCAATAGATTCCTTGATGGACTGAAGTCATGCACATCACTTCAAGGTCTTGGATCTTGTTTGCTTGATTTCTTGAATTTCTTGGAGACCTACAACAAGGGTTAGCCTTCAAAAATAATGATACCATAAACACATGAAATCACACAAAATTTGACATGATGTTAGGATCTTGAATTGCTACAATAAAGCTTTGAAATATTGCTCTTGACTTGCTTGAGTGCTCTTGATCATAATTTTTCCTGTATCATTCCACTTAATGTTAAAATTATGTAATAAATAGGTATTTATAGGCATTTCTATAATTTCTATAATTTCCTAAAAATTAAATCCCTAAGGTCGACATTTGCAGCTTGAATTTTGAATGTTAAAATACTAACAATGACATATCTAAAATTGGTCCTCGGTAAAATAGGAGGACCCATATATCCTAGGAAAAATGGGTCCTAGCCCTATTTTCCAAGAAATTAAGTGTTAAAGTAAAATACCAATTGGATGCATTTGTTCAATGGATGAAATTTCTTAGAAAATGGTAGAAATGGGCCCCAAAATGCATAATTTAGGAAATTAGGTGCTTAATTAGGTCTAATAAATTAAGGGGGATAAAACATAAAGTGAAATTTTCAAGGATGACAATTTATGATGGTACAATTAGCCCTCACTTTAGTGGGAGTATGAACTTATGCTTAGACTCACACTAAAGTAGAAAATATATGTGAAAGGGGTTTGATTATCCAAATGTTGAAGAGATGGGATGACTAAGGATCTATGGGGAGTGCACAAGCCCCCAAAATCCAAGATCCTAAGACAAACCAACATAATCACAAAGGAGCACACATGTATTAAATGCATCAAAACAACTTGCTTAAACATACAATGTCAAAATAAAATGCAAAAGGAGGGTATGGAAAATAATGGGCTAGCAAGTTTTGTTATGCTAGGATCCACACCAAAGGCACTCATGACAAACACAATAGAAAATTTTGATATTTACTAGGTGAATTGGAAACAAGAAGGCAACATGGGCTATTGAAGTCTAATATTCACTAGGTGAGTCCCCAGGATGAGGCACATGAGAAACACACTAGGTATAGTGAAGTCCGATATTCACTAGGTGTGTACCCATTAACAACGTAGCAAAATGAGAAACATAGTGGGTCTAATGAAGTCCGCTATTCACTTGGTGTGCACCCATGTCAACCATACCAAGAGCTATACTTGATAAATTGGATAAGGTGCTACAAAAATGATAAATATGATATTCCAACACATCACTAAGTTCAATTCCTATGAACAAAGTGAAGAAAAAATACCAATGTATGCCCCCACCTTAAAGAAATTTCTAAACACCATTTTGTGAGAAATTATTTTAAGGTAGAAAATGATAAATTCCATACAAAAAAAATATCACAAGAGCTTATTTGGAAAGCCCTATGCCAATGATATATTTCCAAATAAAGTTGTCACATGATAATGGGTTGCCCCCAAATGTAATGCAATAATCATATAATGTGAACACATAAGGGATCTATGGATTTGGGGTCAGTATGCATCTTTTCTATGTTGATATAATAGAGCTCAAAACTGACATCAGTCCCCAAATACTCGTGGAACAACAAACGCAATGGAGGAATAACACATGGAGGGAGAAAAAATATAAATTTTGGGTCAAGATGGAAGAGACCTAAATGTCTCAACGCCTTGCATCGTCCCCAAAAGGAAAGCACAAGACAAAAATAAAAGAGAAATTTTATGAAATATAGAAGAATGAAGATATGAGTAGAATAATGTCATGATAGGTTCATTTCCTTTATATCCTTGCGCCAATGGAGCAACAAGGGTCATCTAGAAAAAACTCATAAACACACAGGAACACCAAGTAGCACAACACGTACAAGAAAATACAAAAAATACATAACAAAAACACAAAGGAGTACCACACATGTGAGCCAACCTAAAGAAAGTCGTTTGCATCCCAATCTTGCTCATCATATAGGGAAGGTAGAAAACTAGCTAAAGGGACTACAAAAAGTGTTGTACTAGCATCATCTCCAGGTTAAACATGTGGTGGGTCACTCTCATCAAGAGGATCATCATGGTTGCTCCAATCTAAATTCATTTTTTTGAAAAAAAACATTAAGCTCATTATGCACTTGTTCATCAATTTTAGCAATTTAATCCTCATCATCCAAATTGGTCACACTAGGAGGTTTTATGAAAATGGTAGTTGTATGTTCTTGTTTCACTTCTTATTTTATTTTCATGTCTTATTTTGGTTAAAGTTGTAATTCTTCTTGATTTGTTTACATAGGTGTTTGATTATCATGCATTTTTTTATTATTTTCTTCTAATTTATTAGCAATAGCACGACGCCTATGCCTACGCTCTTTAGCATTTCAGTTTCTTCTTGCACGATTTTTAATTTGTGACGGGGTAGGATCAGGTTTCTCAACCATTGGTCTCTTTTCTTCCCTTAAGGGAGCAACTGAAGGAACCAGTGGGGATTGGGAAAGTACTATCTCTTTAGGTCTATACACTTGTTTTTATCTTTGGAGGCATAAAAGGAATAATTTGATTGTCTCTTGGCCTTTTATACTATATGAGTGGAGGAACTATTGTATATTTACCTTGGTTACTTGGAATGATCTTTTCTTTGGTTATGAGTCCATCCATAACTAGAGGAGGAAGAACAATCAAGGTCTTATCATTTTCAGGAATATTGGTAAGAGATAACTTTGTTATGTGCTTTTCCTTAAAATTTTGGTATAACCTAAAAAATAAATCTTCATAAGGCTTGATAGGTTCCATGGGCTAAGGCCAAAATAAATCCAATGAAAATTTTCCATGAAAGGTAAAAAGGATTAAACCCACTATGATGCACTGTAAAGATTTAGTTTTCAAACAAGAACTTCATGCACTTGTGAATAGCCGATGGGACAACCTTCATGGAGTGTAGCCATGGGTAGCCTAGCTTCTCATGGAATTTGTCTAATGTTGATATGCTGGAGAATGATACATATAATTATTTCGTCACAAATTTAAGAGGAAGAGTGATCGAACCTATTGTAGGACGAGCAAAACCATCATGATTTTTCAACCATGTTTTTAATTATTCATAAGAATCTTGATAAACCTCATGCGCACACAAGAACTCCTAAGTGATCACATTCTCTACACACATAGGATCAATGAGTATTCCTTGTACAATTTTATCATTGATACATCTGGTGATATAGAGAGGACCATTAGGTGCATGTATGGATGTGTCACTATGGGTGAAAGAAATGTTGGGTAACAAGTGGTTTGGCCCTTATGAGGTTGAATGTCTATTAAAGAAATCATGCTATCCACTTCCTTCTCATTGTTATTGTCATCATTATTTTTGTCATCACTCATATCATCACAATCTTACATAAATATGGATGAATGGTTTGGCATTGGATTGGTAAATATTTGCAAGTTTTGGTTAGGTGACACAACAGACTTATTCCCTTGATAATTAACACTTCCCAATTAGATGTGCTTAGAATCAATGAGGTCTTAAAATTGGTGTTTAAGATGCATGCATCATTTTGTATCATGTCCACTTATGCAATGATATTGATAAAAGGAATTTGGATTGTAAATTGGTGGTAGAGGTTTAGTTATGTCCATAGGTCTAACCAAAGGCCATTAGATTAAGTTCTTAATCAAAATTTATAACATGATCGAATAAAGGGTGTTAGGTAACTGGGTAAATTGTCTATCTTTCACTCTAAATTGGTAATGGGGTTGAAATGTTGAATTGCACAAGAAAACTAAGAGGGGGTTGAATCAATTATATCAAATTACATATACTTCTTATCTTAATTAATTTCACATTCACATTAATCTTTTATTAAGTATAAACATGAAATACATATAACCAAAAGAAAATACCAGAGACACCAGATTTACGTGGAAAACCCAATGAGTGAAAAACCACAGTGAGGATTAACTCACAATATAATAGTAATACAAAATTGGATACAAAGGCTCACTACCCAGAAAGGACTCACTGTCTGGATACAAGGCTCACTGCCTACAAATAGGACTCACTGTCCAGAAGGAGGATCACTGCCTACAAAAAAAGAAAGATAATAGAAAAACCAACACAACAATTCACACACATTTGTAGCCTTGATCAAAGAATCACAGATACCATTATCTCACTACTTTCAAGAGTCTAACACATTGAATTATTGTTTCCTTAAATCACTTTCGCACACTCTGCTTCTCACACTTTTTTCAAACTTGTCACACTTTTCTATCTTCTAATTCAAAACATCTTAACTTGTATTTATACTAACATCAACCTTAGAAACTTTCTCCAAGATTGGCTACACATTCCTCATTTTATAAATTCAAACTAGGTCGGCAACTCAACATTCCCGTTGTGGATAAGAATGAGAGCTGACCAAACCAATACTTAACTAGGACCCAAAACAATGTCTTGGATCAATCACAAACTTCCTTAATTGATACGTATTCTTCATGTAATGTGTAGAAACGAGGTCGACCAAACCTAATGAAAACACCAATGAACTTGAAGCACTCGCATTCACAACAAGATGATAACAAGTGGACCACTAAACATGCTTCACCAGACACTAGAACACCTCTTAGATAACTTCATATTCATCCACAACAACTTCCATACACAAAATACTTTCCAACAATCCAATCGGACCATGTAGACACACACAGTAACTTTGGAACACACCTTTCGGAGTACCAAACCACAAAAAATTATACCAATACATAGATAACACTATTATTAAAAGTATTAGAGGACTGTAGAGAAAAAACATTTCTTTGAGTCCATAGACAAAGAGCTCTTCTAGACTAGTTCACAAACCGATGAAAACCACTTTCACTCTTCATCAACCCAGAAGCTAAACTCATGATATATTACTCAAAGATGCCCATAAACAACACTACAAATCTGCACAATCATAGGATCAACACAGAATAAATGCAGAGCACATTCAAAACACACACACAACTTTGTATTTACTGTTTATTAATTTTCTAAAAATCACTTGATAATTCATCATATCAGCACACCTGCAACACCATAAAGATAGCTATGTGTACTTTCAACATCTCAATAGTATCTCAACCATACATGTACCACCTGCAATCACCTGATTCCTTTCTGTAACAACCTGAACTATGTTGATATCAATAACAACATTAATGACAACACCACCATACGCATTCATACTTGCAACAATCTCCCCCTTTGTCATTGATCACTCCCCCTTAGGAGTGCACCCACATCTCATACTGCAACAATGATACACTCTACTCCCCCTGAGGAGTAGACCCCAATCATCAGTCCAGATAGATGATGAATCTATAGATCCACTAGATTAATGCACCTACATGTGCACCTAGTTCAAAGAAAGAGGGGAAGTAATCCCTAAATTTTCCCTGAGATACTCAAAATTATCTTTAGTAAGAGCCTTAATAAATATATCTGCAATCTAATCCTTTGTAGACACATATTCAAGCCTGACTTCATTCCCCATCACTTTTTCCCTTAAGAAAGGGCATCTGATAGATATATGCTTTGTCCTTGAATGCATTAATGAATCCTTTGAAATATTTATTGCACTTTTATTATCATAGAAGATAGGGATAGGATCATCACACATCACACCTATATCCTTCAATGTTTGCTTCATCCAAAGCACCTGTGTACAACAAGATGATGCAGCAATATACTTAGCCTCTACAGCGGATAAAGAAATTGAATCCTATTTCTTGCTTAACCATGAAACCAATCTTCCTCCAAGAAATAATGCACCACCACTTGTACTCTTTCAGCCATCTACACACCCAGCCCAATCTACATCAGTGTATGCATTCAAAGTGAAATCAGTATCCTTAGAGTACCACAAACCATAATCCAGAGTGCCTTTCAGATATCTAAATATCCTCTTCACATTTGTAACATGTGTTTCCTTAGGTTCTGCTTGAAATCTGGAAACCATACATACTGCATTCATGATATCTAGTCTAGTAGCAGTAAGATATAACAATCCACCAATCATAGATCTGTACATGCTCTAATCAATTTTAGGAGAATCATCATTCTTACTTAGTTTGCATCCAATCACCATAGGGGTATAGACTGGTTTGGAATCATCCAATCTAAACTTCTTTAATAATTATTAAACATACTTTGATTGTGAAATGAATATGCCCTTATCAGTTTGATTCACTTGGAGTCCAAGAAAGAAGTTCAACTCACCAATCATAGACATCTCAAACTCTTTTTGCATCTCGTCTACAAATTTCTTGCATATACCTTCATTTCCTCCAAAGATGATATCATCAACATACACAACCACTATCAAAATCCTATTTCCTTCAACTTTGAAATAGAGATTATTGTCCACGGAACCTTTGTTGAACCTTTGTTGTGTCAAATATTTGTCCAATCTTGCATACCATGCTCAGGGAGCTTGTTTAAGTCCATATAATGCCCTTTTCAACTTGCGGATTATATTCATTTTATATAATAACTGAAATCCTTTTGGTTTTTCCATGTACACCTCTTCTTCCAATTCTCTATTCAAGAATGCAGACTTAACATCCATCTAGTATACTTTGAAATATTTGTAAGAAAAGAATTCCAAAAACATTTGAATGGCCTCCATTCTTTCCACCAAGGAAAATGTCTCCTCAAAGACTATTCCTTCAACCTGTGAATAAGCTTTGCATAGAATTATTGCTTTATTTCTTACTACTTCACCATCTTCATTCAACTTATTCCTGAACATCCATTTTGTACCAATTACATTATTGTTTATAGGTCTAGGAACCAATTCCCATGCCTAATTCTTCTCTATCTGTTGCAAACTCTTCTTTCATTTCTCTAACCCAATTCTAATCTTTGCATGATTCACACACCATTTTACGTTCTATCTTATAAATTAGACACAAATTTACCTCAACTGCTACCACTTTGATTCTTCTTGTTACACCTTTTTCTTTGTCTCCAATTATCATTCTTTCAAATGATTTTTTTGTACATATTTTGGAGTCTTAGAAGCAGGTTCTGGAGTCTCTTCTTCTTCCTTATCCTCTTCTTGTACTTGTCCACAGATAGGTTCATCTGGTTCAACTTCACTTATTTCAACTGGTTTGTGCACATCTTCATCAACTTTTGCATTTGTACTTTCAACTATCTTCCTCAATCTCTTATTGTAGAATCTATATGCTTTGTTATTAATTGAATATCCAAGGAAAATAGATTCATCACATCTTTCATCAAACTTTTGAAGGTTCTCATAATCTCTTTTAATATAGCATTTGCTTCCAAATACCTTAAAGTACTTAACAATAGGAATCTTTCTAGTGCACAATTTATAAGGGGTCTTTGTGTTGTTACCTCTGATCTGAACTTTGTTAAGAATATAAACAGCAATGTGGATTGCTTCTCTCCAATATACATCAGGTACATTTTCCTCTTTCATCATAGTTTTTGCAGCCTCTTTAATAGTTTGGTTCTTCCTTTCTACAAATCCATTTTGTTGAGGATTTCTAGGAGTAGAAAAATGTCTCTTTATGCCATGCTCTTCATAGAATGTATTAAATTCACTGGAAATGAATCTCGACCTCTATTATACCTTAAACATTTTATTCTCAGGTTAACTTCATTCTCTACCCTTGCCTTTAATATGTTGAATCTATCTAGAGCTTGAGCTTTCTCCCTAAGAAAAGTAACCCATGTCATTCTAGAATATTCATCAATCAAAAGCATAAAATACCTATCACCATTAAGACTTCTTATTCTTGTAGGACCATATAGGTCTATATGACTCGATTCCAGCATTCTGGTAGATGATTGTTCTTTTCCTTTAAAACTGCATCTTGTTTTTTTCTCCCAATTGACAACTTATGCAAATAGTATTGATAGGCTTTGTGATTCTAGGCAGATCTTTGACAACTTCTCTTGAACTAATCCTGATCAGATTGTCAAAGTTTACATGCCCCATCCTCTAGTGCCATAGCCAACTTTCATTACCTTGAGACAAGAACATTGACCGTCACCACTCTTAAGCTGATAGATGTTTCCATGTGTTCTTCTTCCAGCAACAACCATAGTTCTAGAACCTTTTCTGATCTCACAAGTATTATCCTAAAAAACAAGCTTATATCCTTTGATACACATTTGTCCAACACTCAAAATATTATTCCTTAAGCCCTTAACATAATATACATCATTAGTAATGTGTTTTCCATCAAAACTAATTGTTCCTTTTCCAACAATATTTGTACTAGAATCATCTCCAAACATCACTAATCCTCCATCATACTTTTCAAGTTTAGTAAAATTACTTTTGTCTTCGGACATATGATTTGAGCAACCACTGTAAAATACCCAATATTCTTCATTTTGTCTAGCATGAAAAGCAGTAACAAGATTACCTTCCATCTCATCCTTCTTATTTTTTGGACCACATTCCCTTGCACATTTTCCATGGTTAGAAGACACAGATTTATTCTCCAAGGATAGAAACAAGCATTCATCTTTATCATCCTCAAAATTAGACTCATCATCAGAAATTCCAGCATCTTCTCTAACAAATACAATTTCTTGAACTTTCTATCCTTTTTGTCTTTATTATCTCTATTCTTTTTGTGTACAACTCTATTTGGACATCTTGAAGCATAGTGATAAATATTTCCACAACTGAAAAATTTAAAAGGTAGCATACCTTTGTACTTACTGGTACCTTTCTTCAACTTCCTTGTAAATTTTGCTTCCAACTCCTCTTAACCATCATTATTTGGATCATCTTATGTCTTAGTGGCTTTGAAGGTTTTTTTTTTCTCCTTTTCTTTTCCAAACTTCCTCATCTCAAATGTAGTCAAGGTGCCAAATACCTCTTGTTTAGTTCATTTCTTTGGATCATATACTTCCTCAATAGCTGAAACCTTGTCACTGTAACTCTCTGGTAGAGTCATCAAAATATTCTCTATCACATCTTCATCTGTCAAAGTACCACCTTGATTTTTGACTTCATTTTCTGCAATATCAACCCTTTGAAAGTAGCTTGCAATGTCTTCACCTTCTTCCATTTTCAATTTCTCATATATGTGTTTTATTGTCAGCTTCTTTGATAATTTTACTCTATCATTTCCGTCAAAGATATCTTTCAACTTTTCCCATACTTCATAAGCAGTGCCTAATGAAATGTATTTTATCCGCTCAGTCTTAGATAAAGCACTATAGATTGCATACCTAGCTTTTTCATTTTCCTCATAACTAGAATCTCATCTTCAGAAGAAGGACTACTAACCGGCTCAACATATTTTGTCTCTGTTAGCAACACAAGGGTAGACAACTGAGAGGGGAGGTGAATCAGTTGTCACAAACATTATACTTATTAAACTTAATCTCAGATCTGATAATTAAAAATGAAAGAAAAAACCATCACCACATCAGAAACACACATAACACCAAGATTTTTGTGTGGAAACCCTGTTAGGGGGAAAAAAATGGTGAAGGTTAATCCACAATTTTATACTTTGTTAAAAGTATAATAAATAGGGAATGCACATGCATTCAGGCACACTACCTAGAGCTCATTGCTCAAGTACAAAAATTCTTACTACCCAAAGGAAGACACACTATCTTACAGTCACATTCAAATTAAATCCATTCAAGAGTTTTGAATTGAGAAGATAGCATCTGCTAATGGCCGATTACAGTTCCAGTTAAGCACATGAACACTCTTTCTTCTGCTGACTCTTCTTCACACTTTTCTTCTTCCTTTGAAAGATTTGAACTTTATTCACACATAGCATTCATACTTTGTACATCTCACATATGTTTCTTTTCACTTCACACAAATTATGTAAACAATCGCTCATATATATCCACAACCAAAAATAACATCTTCTACATGTCGTCTTCAATAAAACATAAGATGAATACAAATTTTTGGCCCAAAACATAAATGATTAACAATATGAATAAACCAATGTCAGCCACAACGTAGTGAGGACCCAAAACAATATCCTCAAACACAAAAAATCTTCAATAATTAATCCTCGAAGATCCACAACATGCTACAATCACCCTATCGGCCATGAACATGAAAAACATGAACACGCAAAAGAAAAACACCAATCGCAAGCACAAATATCAATGCGTATGTACAACATAGATAGAGCATGATCTAGAAAAAATCCACAAGTATAATGGATCACCAGAGAAGCATCCACAACAACTAAAATTAGTGGAATTACATCACCTGCTTTCAGGAACACCAACTGAAGTAATAGAAAAATTGTCATAACACAGATACTCATAGTTCGGTCAAATATTGATGCAGATCTTTGAAACTTAACATGGATAAACTAGATATAATAGAAAACAAACCTTTTAATCCGCAACCTATGATCATCAATATATTGAGCTAGCCATCATATTGAACTTCACTTCATCACTGACAACCTGCAACTTGTTTTATTTCAATTTTATCAATATCCTCGACATAGACAACCTATAATGCCAATAGAGTTGACATCAATGACAACCACATATCAAAAAAATCCAATAGTCTCAACTGGAGCAGGAGGTAGCAGACATTCTGAAGAATTTAGCATAGTGGTTGGCTTGTTGCTAGGCTTTTTCTAGTTTTTTTGTGGCGTTGCCTCCTTGCTGGTTTTTATGGATATTATCATCTGGCAGCCTTTTGTTTTTTTATTTGTACTTGGTCATGCTTTATCTTCCTCTATTTTTTTGTTAAAGGATTTCGGTGCCCCTTCAAAACATATTTTTACCTTAATCAAAAACATCCAACAGTCTCAACAACTTTCCAAGTCTTGAAACCAAGAGATATAAGGTAACCTCTCATATGCACTTTCCAATCACTATAGTCAACTCCATCAAACATAGGGATTGACAACTTGTGTGCCATTAGATCTACCTCAATTGGTTAAGATCTTCTTCGAGGAGCCAAGGCTTTGATACCAATTGTTGAATTGCATAAGAAAACTGAGAGGGGGGGTGAATCAGTTGTATCAAATTACATCCACTTCTTATCTTAATTAATTCCACATTCACTTTAATTTGTTATTAAGTATAAACCTGAAATTTAGATAACAAAAAGAAAATACCAAAGACACTAGATTTACATAAAAAAATTAATGATAGAAAAACCATGGTGAGGATTAACTCACAATATAATAGTAGTGCAAAACTAGACACGAAGGCTCACTACTAGAGGGCTTACTGCCTAGAAAGGACTCACTGTCTGGAAACAAGGCTCATTGCCTACATATAGGACTCACTGTCCAAAAGGAGGATCACTACCTACAAACAAAGAAAGACAATAGAAAAACCACCACAAAAGTTCACACACATTCACAACCTTGATCAAAGAATCGTAGACACCATCAGCTCACTGCTTTGTGGAGCCTAACACACTGAAGTATTGCTGCCTTAATTCACTTTCGCACACTCTACTCACACTTTTTTCACACTTGTCACAATTTTCTATCTTCTAATTTTCAGCATCTTAACTTGTATTTATACATACTTCAACCTTAGAAACTTTCTCCAAGGTCGGCTACACATTCCTCATTTTAAAAATTCAAACTAGGTCGGTGAGTCAACATTCCCACAGTGGATAATAATGAGTGGACCAAATTAATACTTAACTAGGACCCAAAAAAACATCTTGGATCAATCACACGCTTCTTTAATTGATACTTATTCTTCATGTAACGTGTAGACACCAAGTCGGCCAAACCTAATGAAAAAACCAATGAACTTGAATCACTCGCATTCACAACAAGATGATAACACATGGACCATTGAACATGCTTCACCAGACACTAGAACACCTCTTAGATTCCTTCAGATTCATTAGCAGCAAGTGCAACAACTTCCATACATAGAACACTTTCCAACAATCCAACCAGACTGTGCAGGCACACACAATAACTTTGGAACACACCTTCCAGAGTACCAAACCATGAACACTTCTGCCAAAACATAGATAACACTATTATTAACCTTCTTCTAGATCCACAAGATTTGATACAAGCCATCAAAGGATTGCAAAGAAAAATCATTTATCCCAGTCCACAGACAAACAACTCTGCCAGACTAGTTCACAAACCGGTGAACACCACTTTCACTCTTCATCAACCCAAAAGCTATAACTCAAGATATATTACTCAAAGATGCACATAAACAAAACTACAGATCTACACAAGTATAGGATCAACACAGAAGAAATCTAGAGCACATCATCGGAGCACATTTAGAACACACACACAACTTTGTCTTCAATATTTATTAATTTTCTCAAAAGCACTTGTTAATTCATCATCTTGATTCTCAACACACCTGCAACACCATAAAGATAGCTCCATGTAGTCTCAAAATATCAACATTATCTCAACCATACATGTACCACTAGCAATCACCTGATTCCTTTCTGCAACAACCTGAATTGTGTTGACATCAATGACAACACCACCATACTCATCCATACTTGCAACATGAAATTATGGAAACAACTTGAGGTTCAATGTAGTTGGTTGTTTGAGGTGTATGTAACTTTATTAAGTTCTTGTCTTTATTCTTGAATGATTGATAGTTGTTATGAGGCACAAATTCAGATTTAATAATAGGAGTGGAATGTCCCCTTCTAAATTTAAAAAATTACTAATTATAGCAAGATCGATTTCCTAATATAGTAAGTTTGAAAATTGCAAATTAATCGGGAAAAGTTGGTTTCTCAAGGTGATTTATTTAAGGTATTTTGGAGGGAAATATCAAAATTTTATGAATTATTTATTTAAGCCAAGTTGGGTTTGGCTTTTTGGAAAAGGCAAAAAAGATGTTTATTGGCTTGTGAAGTGGTATAAGAAATGGGATTTATTTTATTATTTCTCTCAGGTGCATTTGATTTTTTCTTCAACACTTGGTGGTGGGAGTTATGTGTTTTACATGTAAACATATTTTCCTAAGGCATTGGGATTTGGGCTTCCAAGTTGGTGGTTGAGTGGTTTTGGTATAGCATTTTTTAATGGTTTCTAATTTGGGTTTTATTCCATGTTTGCTTCCTTATACAGGTTTTGGATCTCTTGAAAAGGTTGATAAATTGTTGTGGTATTGAACCTATGAGGCTCAAAAACCAAGGAGATATGGACTCGAGGATAGTGGCTCTAAGGGTCTACAAGCACAATTTCACTCAAAAATTGCATTGGTGTTGAAGGTTGTTTGGTGTAGTGATTTTGTCAAGCAGTTGGTAGAGATTGTTTGTTTGAAGTGCATAGTTTTTGGTGTGTGTTTGAGTTGCAATTATTAACAAAATTGGTAACATATTATTGAGTTTTTTGAATTTATTTTTATGTCCTAGGCGTTGTATTTAGTGATAGATGTTTTGTATGAATGCTATAGTTGTTTTTGTTGAAGTTTGAGCCACTGTTTTGTATTCCAAATGGTGTAATTTGCAGCAAGGTTGTGGTTACTTTTTTCTATTTTAAATGGTATAAAATTAATATTAAAATCATGATTATATGTATAAATGTGCCTCCATCCCTATGCATATCATTTAATAATTAAAATCTGAATTTACCAATAAAATTTTATTATACCTGATTTTGATTTTTTGGTGTTTGAGCAAATCTTTATGGAGATTTTGAAAATTATTTAAGATGGGATATTACAATGGTATCAGAGCTTTTATCTTTCCATCCTGAGGGTTTAACCATTTCTATGTAACCAAGTGATAGGGAAAAGAGGTATTTGTAGTGTGAGAAGCATATAGAAATTGCCTCAAATCCAAAGTCGTAAGGAAGTGAAGTTATATTTTCCAAGAGTAGATAAATGGATAATGCTGATGAAATGCACAAGAAATTTCTCCAAGATATTTAGAGGAGTCAAAATCTAACCACTGACAGTCTCGTTGAGACAAGAGAATTGATGAGATTATTGGCAAAGAAAATACAAAATCTGGCAACACCTAATGAAAAAGGTAGCACTTTTGAGTCACAGCAGAGCAATTCAAAACCTTCCAAATAAATTTTCCTACTAGAATTTAATCCTCCTAAAGATAACCCAACTCCAAATCCCATGGAAGAATTGGTAAGATAATTGCATCCATTAGAGCTTCTTATGAAAATCAGGATGAAGGCTTCAAAAGTGTAGTCCCTTCTAATGACTATGTCTCTTAGATGTAGAGTATGACGACAATAAGGGGTTACAATAATCACCATGATTACATTGGAGGATAACTTAAGAGGAAAATTAAAAAACTCTCAACTCCTATATTTGATAGAACTAATAAAATCTCAGCTGGAGCGTGGTTACCAAAATTGGAGACCTTTTTCACACTCATTCCAATGAAAAAACAAGATTCCATACAATATGTAATTTTGCACCTTGAAGGAGTTTCTTATGATTGGTGGTACCATGGAATGACCACTAAATGTCATGATAAGATAAATTATTTTGATTATTTTAATCAAATACTAATAGATAGATTTGAGCTTAAGGATGAAGAGGATTATTTTAAAGAGTTTCCTAGCTTAAGACAAAAAAAATCCATATATAAGTAGGTTTAAAAATTCCAAAAGGTTATTGTTATGGTGTTGGATATGTCTGAAAAAATAATCATATACCTTTTCTTGGAAGGCCTTGAAGAACCTGTTAAGGGTCTAGTTAAGGCATTCTCATCCATTACCTTGCAGGAAGCATTTAAGATAAGTTTGCAGCTTGTAGTCTCCATGCCCAAGAAAGTGGGTTTCCATCAATCCAAACCTCCAAATCCATGGAAACATATGGGAAATTTTTATAAAAATACTCCTACAACTCCCCCACCAAATAATGTTCCAAAGGTAAGAAGGTGGATGATGTGGCTAAATTTGAACTTCGAAGGAAGAAGCTTCGTTTTACTTGTAGGGAACCATGGGTTCCAAGGAATAGATGATTTGGGAAGGGACAAGTGTATTTTATTGAGGTGGTTTTAGATTCAGACACAGATGATAATAAGGACTTCCATTATTCCAAAAAGGAGGCAGAATTCAAAGAAGAAAGAGAAACTAGTAAGGGAGTCACCATATTAGCCTTATCTGGAGCACCTAGATATCACCCCTTCATAGTTCGAGGAGTTATATCTAGAAAAATGAAAACTATTATCATAGACATTGGTGCAACACATAAAATTATAGATGAGGGTTATGTGTCAAAGAGAGGATTGAAGACAAAATACTTTGAAATTTTCAGTGTTACTGTTGTTGATGGCTTTACTATACCTTGCACCTGAATGGTTCGGCAACTCAAAATAACTTTGGGTGACTATGAGGTATGTGATTAATTTTATGTTTTTGGAATAGGGTAAATTGATGTTGTATTGGGTTTTCAATGTCTGCATTCTATTGGAGGATACTATACAAACCACCAAACCATGGAGTTCAAGTTTCAAGCCAATGGGAAAGAAATTGTGTTAAGAGGCCTATCAAATGGAGCACCTAGATTTTTTTAAGCTAAGAGGATGGAAATTAATTTTAGGAGGGGAAAAGTAGCTTGGGAAACAACAATCTTGATCCATACAACAAGATCTTCCAAAAAGCAAGGTAAAAATCATTTTGAAATTCAGTCAATTCTTGATAAGCATAGTCTCATTTTCAATGATTTGCCTCCAGGGTTACCACTAGATAGAGGGTTTGAACATGTCATTGAGTTATAATAGGGTAAAAAACCTGTAATTAATAATCCCTACTATCACACAAGGAGTTATAATGAGGAGATAAAAAACCACCTAGGAGCTTCTTGATTTGGGTTTCATAAGGCCTAGTTCTAGTCCATTTGCCTCTTTTATAGTCTTGGTAAAAAATAAGGATGACACAATAAGAATCTGTGTAAACTATAGAGCTCTAAAAATGAAAACCATTAATAATAAGTATCCCATACCAAGGATATATGAACTTATTGATGAGTTGCATGGGGCAGTTTATTTCTCTAAAATTGATCTAAGATCAGGTTATCATCAAATCTGCATGAGGAAAGAAGATGTGAAGGTTGGTTTTCATTGCCACTATGGTCACTTCAGTTTATTTTCATGCAATTTGGTCTCACAAATGCACCAGAAACTTTCTAATCTTGCATGAATAAATTTTTCAGTAGGCGGCTTAGAAAACTTTCTTTAGTGTTCTTCGATGATATTTTGATTTACAGTAAAACTTAGAAAGAGCATCCAAAACACTTGGATACAATTTTGGGAATTTTGGAGAAACAATCCTTTTATGCTAATTTTTCTAAATGTGAATTTGGGCTGACTGAAATTTATATTTTGGACACATCATAAGCTCATAGGGAGTGTAGGTTGACCCACAAAAGATTCAAGCTATCATAGATTTTCCACCCCACACCAATCTCACTCAATTGAGAGGGTTCTTTGGGTTATGTAGTTACTATAGAAGATTTATCAAAAAAAATTCTTATCTTTTTTTCCCCTTGACTAATTTGACTAAAAAAGGAGCTTTTGTTTGGTTTGAATAAACTTAAGATACATTTAAAAGACTAAAAAAGGTAATGAGTTCCTACCCACTACTTGCAATTCTTGATTTTTCTCTCCCATTTGTTGTTGAATGTGATGCTTTTGGGGAAGGTATTGGGGCTGTACTAACTCAAAAGGGACATCCCATAGCATTTGAAAGTAGAAAACTAAACCCATTGGAAAAGGGGTATTCTATTTATGACAGAGATGTTGGTAATTATGCATGATCTAGATTGGTAATTATGCATGATCTAGATAAGTTTAGGAAATATCTATTTTGTGGTAAGTTTATGGTTAAGACTGATCATAATAGTCCAAAATTATTTTTGAATTAGAAGGATTTGAATGGTCGCCAATAGAAATGGGTGTGTAAATTGCATGCTTATGATTTTGAGATTGAGTATATTAAAGGGAAGAAAAATGTAGTTGTTAATGCACTTTCTAAGAAGCATTCCTTGTGTTCTATTTCCACTACCACTGTTGATTGGAAAGTAAATATAATTTTAGAATATGATAAGTATTCATTTGTCACTAACATTTTGAATGGGAAAGTGGAAGATGATAGGTACACTATTTCTGATGGTTTAATCTATTACAAGAACAGGATGTACTTGGTGTCGAGTTCTAAGATTAAGGATAAGATATTAAGGGTCTATCATGATACTCCTTTGATTGGACACCAAGGGTATTATAAGAAATATAGGAAAGATCATGATATTTTTTCTTGGAAGGGGATGAAAGAATATATTCTCACTCACATCAGGGAATGTATGGTACGTCAACAAAACAAGGGTGAGCAGATTTTTCCAACAGGTCTACTTTATCCACTCCTAATTCTTGAGCACAAGTGGAAAAGCATCTCCATGGATTTCATCACAAGTTTTCCTAAATCTAAAGGTAAATATTGCATATTTGTGGTGGTAGATAGGTTGACAAAGAATGCACATATATTTCATATTACATATGAATTTAAGGCACCTCAAGTAGCATGTTTATTTTTTAAAGAGATTTTTATATTACATGGTTTACCCAGGAACATTGTTAGTGATAGGGATATCAGGTTTCTTAATTCCTTTTGGAAGTAATTATTCCATTTGACAAGTATATAAATTACTCCTACAAAAGCTATCATCATCAAATGGATGGGCAAACAAAAATTTTCAATAAGTGGATAGAAGGATATTTGATGAATTATGTCTCAAATCAGCAAGGTGCTTGGGTGAAATGGTTACACCTAGGAGAGTATTTTTATAACACATCTCATCATATGTCCATTTGAATGTCTCAGTTTTTTTACTTTCTATGGCTACAATTCTCTTTCTTTTGTTGACTTATTATTTTCAGATAGTAGAGTCCCTACAACAAGTGACTTTATCCAACAAATTCAAGAGATTTTAAGGTCTCTTAAAGATAATTTGAACCATGCACTAAATCATCAAAAGTTATATGAAAATAAGAAGAGAAAAAAGAGAGTTTTTAAAGTGGATGACTTGGTTTTTTTGCAGCCATATAAGCAAAGTTCTTTGAAGAGGAGTGGAGAAGAAAAGCTCAAGCCAAAATTCTATGGACATTTAAAAGTCATTAGGAAGGTTGGGGAGGTTGCATGTGAGTTGGAGCTTCCACCCGGTTGCAAGATACACAATGTTTTCCATGTTTCATGCTTGAAGAAGGTTGTAGAATAGCAAGATGTGACTTCTCCTATGATGCCACCTCTAGAGGATGAAGGAAAACTAATTTTAATACTCGAGAATATTATGGAAACAAGAGAGAATAAGGTATGAAATAGAAGCATCACTGAGCATTTGGTCAAGTGGAAGGATTTTTCCATTGAAGATGCAACTTGGGAAGGATCAGAGGTTCTTAATCATCCAAATCTACATTTCTTGAGGACAAGAAATTTTTGGGAGGAAGGACTTTCATGTCCCCTTTCTAAATATAGAAAGCTCAATTTCCTAATATAGTAAGTTTGAAAATTACAAATTAATCAGGAAAAGTTGGTTTCTCAAGGTGATTTATTTAAGGTATTTTGGAGGTAAAATATCAAAATTTTATGAATTGTTTATTTAAGCCAAGTTGGGCATGGCTTTTTAGAAAAGGCATAAAGGATGTTTATTGGCTTGTGAAGTGGTGCATGAAATGGGATTTATCTTATTATTTCTCTCAGGTGCATTTGATTTTTGCTTCAACACTTGGTGGTGGGAGTTACATGCTTTACATGTAAACATATTTTCTTGGGGTGTTGGGATTTGGATGCCCAAGTTCGTGGTTGAGTGGTTTTGGTATGTTATTTGCTGATGGTTTTTTATTTGGGTTTCATTCCATGTTTGCTTCCTTATACAGGTTTTGTCTCTCCTACAAAGGTTGATAAACCATTGTGGGATTGAATCTATGAGGCTAGAAAACCAAAGAGATATGGACTCAGGGATAGTGGCTCTGAGGGTTTACAGGTGCAATTTCACTCAAAAATTGCATTGGTGTTGAAGGTTGTTTGGTGTAGTGATTTTGTCACGTAGTTGGCAGAGATTGTTTGTTTGAAGTGCATAGTTTTTGCTGTGTATTTGAGTTTTTGTTATCAAAAACATTGGCAGCATAATATTGAATTTTTTTAATGTATTTTTATGTCCCAGGCATTGTATTTAGTGCTGGATATTTTTTATGAATGCTACCGTTTCTTTTTTTGAAGTTTGAGCTATTCTTTTGTATTCCAAATGGTGTAATTTGAAGCAAGGTTGTGGTTACTATTTTTTGTTGTAAATGGAAGAAAATTAATATTAAAAATCATTTTTTTCTATATCAAGGTGCCTCCATCCCATTTGCATATCATTTAATAACAAAAATTTGAATTTACTGATGAAATTTCATTATACTCGATTTTAATTTTTTGGTGTTTGAGAAAATCTTTATGATAGACTTGAAAAATATTTAAGAGAGGATATTACAACGAGTAGATGAATATTTCCCTTCATACTGACTAATCAAAATATGATAATCATGAAGGGTCGTACACAAATGTATAAAGGATGGATATTTCATCAACAAGATTTTATCCCTTATATCAAGTTGTAAGTTTTCATTGAACACTCTTTGAACATTTGTAACAAGAAGAGTAATATTGATTTGTGAATAAATAAATTGATAGCACCCTATAAAGCCTATGACCTTTTCATTTTTCTTTTGTTTGCATCATACTAAATCAATTAATGTAATTTTAGGTCTAATGTTTACTTGGAAATGTTGGAGGAATGCATCAAAAAGATCATTGAAAGAGTGGATTGAGTTATTTGGGACTGAACAAAACCATTCTAAGGCCATGTCTTTCAATTACCTAGGAAATATCTTATTCGAGAGTTTATCTTCAAAAATGAATTCACCACACAAGGTCATATATGTCGATATATGATTTCTAGGGTCTCTTTTACCATTGTACTTGTCAAATTGAGGTATCTCTATGTTTTGTGGCATTGGTGTTTTCAATATTTCAAGTGGAAATGGGATTCTCTTAACATACTACAATGGTTGTTTGTTTTGGTTTTGGTTCAAAGTTGAGATTTTTTGTTGAAGTGGGGTTACGTTTTGTAAAATTTGGTCAATAATCAAATCATTGGTTGACATGTTTTGAGAATATGGTGAACATGGTGGGATTGTGCATTTGCTTGGTTGACTACTATGTTAAAAATTTATGAGATGGGATGAAACTTGAGGTGTTACATGTGAGGACCCAAAACCATAAGGATTTCCAGTGGAAAGGCCTAACGTTGGAGTTATGCCAATGCTTTGTTGTATCATTGAAACAACAGTTGGATTTATGTATGTAGGGATAGAGGTTATGGTTGTAGGGAGACAAACTTGATTTCTTCCTTAAATTTTGGTGTATCCCAAAGATTGAGTGCAACTAGCCATTGTAGGTACATTAGCATAAACTATATAGGCTAGGCTACATAAAACCTCTAATCCTTGATAATTATTAATTAGTTTCACCATGTTATCTATTATAGGGACTATTGTACTAGCTAGATATTCAATACTCTCAAAGTCTTGAAGTCTTTCTAAATATTTTTCTAATTGTTTCAATTTATCTTCAAGAACATGGGTAACAATAGTCCCAATGTTCATAAAAATGGGTGATAGTAAATTTTTCATTGGTATGGTAACGTTAGGGATAGATTCCAAAATGGGTTGACTATTGACAACACTATGAATGAAAGAGTTGGAAGACTCAGATCCATAATGGGTGTAACAACATGGGTTTCCATAAGTCTACAACTGTGTCTCACTAAAGTATTGAAAGTAGGAAACTAGATTTTGAAGCTCATGCAAGTTAAAAAACATTAAGTGTACCCTAGATGAACACTAAACTATCAGTTAACCACAACAAAATATTCAGAAATAGAATTTAGACAACAAAAGAAGATAGAGAATACAGTAAGAAATGTTTATGCAAGAGTTGGTTGATCCAACAGTAAGAGGATAGAGGCACCCAAGGGCGTCTATGTCCTGGGCGGGTTTTCTAGAAATTTAAAGTTTGATTGTGTGTGATTCTACTTAAGGATTCTAGGTCTAATTGCAAACACGTTTGACAATGAATTTATTTCTAGAATTTTCTTAATTTATGATTGATGCAAGTGTGTGACAATGTGCGAACAATAAATGAAAATTTTGAATGTGATCTTTTGATCTAAAATGCATAAACTAATTGATTATAAGATGCCTAAATCTGAAAATGATGATTTTGATGCAACTTTAAAATAAATCAATGCAATTTTTTCACTTTTTTATCACTTTTTGAGCTATATGAAAGATGCCTAAATGAATACAATTAAGAATGTCAAAGCAAAGATTTATAGGAAAACACGGACTAAATACATAGAGATAAAGATGTGTGAATTTTATTCTAATGCAAGTGTAGGAAGACAGAGGCACCCAAGGGCGTCTAAGTACTTGATAGGGTGATTGAAAAATGAAAAAAATGAATGTTTACTAGATTGTCTAAGTGTTCTATTTATCTGTTCAAATAGGTTTCTAACTGAGTATTTTTCTATAATTTTCTCAAATTAAGACAATGTGATTCAAATACAATTGTGTAACAATGCAAATGACAATATACATTTTGTAATGTAGATTTGATCTATGTGACTGAAATGAACACTAATGCAACCTATGATGTAAAATGATATGCAATTTTTTGAATTTTTATGTCTTTTATGATACAAAAGTGAAACCCAAATGAGAAATGCAAAATAATGCGAAAAATAAATCTAGGATGAAATTTCATAAGGTATATAATGTTAATAGGTTAGGTTCACCAAAATGAAATAAAAGAAAAGTAGAACCCTAAATCTAATGTGTAAACCTAGGATTCAAACTTTTGTTGTTGTGGTTTTGGGTTTTTTCTTATGTTTCATCAAGATGGAGATCAACAAGGTGTATAGATTGAATTTCAACCATGAAGGTGAGCCAATCAGACTTGGATTGCATCTTATTGAGTCTTAGAGTGAATTAGAATTGATTCGATATGATTTACCTAATTCAATTATCTTCCCTAATATGAAAATTGTAATATCTTGATGATTAATATATTGAAGCAATAACTTGCATGAAGTTTAGGGAATGGTAGGGTACTGTGTACTCATCCTAAACAATTTTTTTTGGTTTGAGTATAGGTATAGAGTTTCCTAGGGGTGTATGGATCCTCGTAGGCTTATTTTTGCAATCCTCTTAGGGTAAATCTGAAACCTTAATTTTCACTTGTAGAATTGTCAAAACACTATCAGATAATTATGTAGGTGATTTTTGGTGAGTTGACAAGATGTAGGGCTTCAAATGCAACAATGAAAAATTCTTCTTCAAGCTTCCTTCAATACTCTCTAAACCAGAAATATGCACATTCACAAAGAGAGGAAATGTTGTTCCATTTAGGGGCTTGCCTTGGTCAAACCTCGTGTTAGTGTTTCCACTTTCGAAATGGAAATGTCAATGATAAAAATGGATAAATGATAGGAATAAATGATGAATCAACAAATTCTTGCAACTCGCCACCCTTCAATTTCTACCTTGAAGGACTGAAGCCATGCACTTCACTTCAAGGTCTTGGATCTTGTTTGCTTGATTGCTTGGAGACCTACAAAAAGGTTTAGCCTTCACAAAATGATAAAAAAAAACACATATGAACTCACATAAGATTTGACATGATGTTAGGATCTCGAATTACTACAATAAATCTTTTAAATGTTTCTCTTGACTTTATTTAAATTTCTCTTGATCATAAGTTTACCAATACCATTCCACTTAATTTTCAAATGATGTAATAACTAGGTATTTATAGGAATTTCTCTAATTTCCTAAAAAATAAATCACAAAGGCTGACATTTACAACTTGAATTTTGAATGTTAAAATGTTGGAATCAACACATCCAAAATTGGTTCTTGAAAAAATAGGGGGACCCATACACCCTAGGGTGAATGGGTCCTAGCCCTATTTTCCAAGACATTAAGTGTCAAGGGAAAAATATCAATTGGATTAATTTATTTAATACTTGCAATTTCTCATAAAATGGTACAAATGGGCCCTAAAATGCATAATTTAGGAAATTAGATGCTTAATTAGGTCCAGTAAATTAAGGGGGACAAAACATAAAGTGAAATTGTAAACAGTGACAATTTATGATGGTACAGATTCAACATCAAAATATCTCTTTTTCTTTTTCTTCTCATACTTATAATATCTTCTTAAATGACTAGTTTTTTCATAGTTCCAATGGTTTTCCTTGGAATTAACTTGAGATTGGGATCTCCCAAAAGATTAAGATCTAGACATGTCTTAATTCTTGTCCTTATTCTTTTCTTTTTCTTTTTATCTACCATGAATATCTAGGGCCTCCATAGTATATTGAAAGTTCTTTCTTCATATCTCTTTAAAAAATGATGCCACCACCTCATTAATTTTCAACTAGGTGGTAGTTCTCTCAATAGGAATAACTAGGTGATCCAATGAATTTAGAAAATAACACAAAAAAAATCATGCAGGAGTCCTCCATTTTTACTCCAAAGTAGTATGATTGAGTAACAATCAATATATAGCGAGTAATGAAAAAATTAGTGTCTTTAATTTTTTTGCAAATTTTTGGCAAGATTTTTTAATGGACTGGTTGGGGGGGCATCGAGGGTATCCCCAGTCCAAAGATTTTTTTTTTGAGGAACATGTGGAGCCTTCCTTTTGTATGGTTATTGTAAAGGGATAAATTTCAGTTTCTCTTAAGTCAATTGTTGTGTCTTATAATCAAGAGATAGAATCATTTTTTGATGAAGAAGACCCTTCCATATGGGTGGAAAAAATTACAAGAGCAAGAAATCCAAAGGCTGTGAGAGGATCATATCCATTAGTGACCCATTCGAATGAAGGAAATATTGTTAATGTGCTATATGATTTGTTGGAAGTAGTTATTTTAGGTATCAAAAATTCTCTTGTGGGTAAGCTTCTATTATTTAGACCAAATATTGATCGGGTTCACAAATGGTTGAATCTAGTGTGGAAGTTGAAAGTTAGTGTCACTATAAGTCTTATGGTATATGACTTGTTTTTGTTTGGTTTATTAATAAAGAATATATTTTAAAAGTTTTGACAGAAGTTCCTTGGTCATTTGAAAAGGGTTTTAGGAATATCCTCTCTTTATGTAAATGGAATCCTATATTTGATCCTTCTATAGATCTTGGGTTGGTTGCCCCTACTTGGATCTAATTGCTAGGTCTACCTTTGGAGTTTTGGAACTATAATATTTTTTAAATTATAGCAAATTATTTTGGTCATCTATTAGTTGTTGATAAGGTTACTCAGTCGAGATTTGGAATTGTTTTTTCAAGAATGTGTGTGAATATGTAGATGCATATTGTTCTTCCTACACATATAACTCTGAAGTCAAAATATGAAAATTGGGCTTAATCCATTGTGTATGTGTTACTAATTTTTTTCTTCTCGCATAAATTAGTGAACTTTTCAGGGGAAATTACTTGCTTGGGTACAAAAATTTTGATGTCAAGTTATCCAATGAACTTTTGTTTTCAAAATAAAAGAGTGTTTTAGGATTGATTTGTCAAAAGCATTCAATAGTTTAGATGAAACTATTGAACAGTCCTAACAAAATAAAGGCTAAAAAAGTTTCATTCGGAGATTAATATTCAAGCTGAATTATTCTTCTATAATGAGTGTTTTTTAATTATAAAAAATGGAATTGCAAAACTTGCGCTTTAAGCAATTGCTATTACATTATTTCAGATTATGTAATTGGAAAAAAATCAAATTGATACTCAAGCCATTACATATCATTAACAATTGATTTATTAAGAGATATGTTTTTGTAATCCCACACAAGCCGTGGGTTATGACTAAGTTGATTAAAATCAACAAGTATAAACCATACACCTGATGATTAACTAAAAGAAGAAAGACACATAAAAGCAAGGTCATGTCCGTCATTTCCTGGGAGGTTGATGTAGGGTCGACTTGTTTCTTTCTAGCTTGATCTTCAGTGTCTTCAACTCCTCCGCTCTTGAATTCCAGAACCTCCAGTTGATTGTAAATTTGTGTTAGAGCTCAAGGGATGATATCTAATTACATGCTTATCAATAGATATATGATTTGTACTCATTTTTAAATCAAATCAACTTAGTCAAACATCTAAGAAATAAATAAAATCTGATGGGTCAAATCATCAAGAGGAATCATTAAATCCACTGTTATTACTAGCTGGTTTATTTCATGTGCAGAAATAGGAAATGTAATGTTGTTGATTATTGAATTTTAAATGAGTGGTGGAAAATGTGGCTCCCACAAGGGTTGAGCCCGGCTCATTAAAATGTTATGAGTAGTGTGAAAAATCATGAATTCTAGATGGTGTTGTGTAAAAGTTCTCGACAACCTTGAAAATAGACAACAAAGATGGAATCATCAGAAAACACAATAAGCATTGCTTACACAAAAGAATCAGCAATAACAATGTCTTATTTCTATTGAAAAGTGTTTGCTTTTTTTACATAATCTTCTTCAAATTGGATAACATTATTTCATTTTACAAAATATTTTGTAGTATGATATCAAATGCTCAGAGATATAATGCACAGTGATATCAGTTCATAATAACCACATATTTATGTGTGAGAATGTCTTCACAAAAGGCAATCAAGTGCTTCAAGGAAAGAATGATAAAGACCAAGGAGGATTAAGAAAATAGAATCATGCTTAGCCATATGTATTTTCTTATCTTTCACTATAAAAGAACATGTCATTGTTTGTAGCAAATAGAAATGGATATGCTTGATCTATACTTTAGGTTCTTCTATATAGACCAAAATAATATACTTTTGAGAACATTTATCTATCAAAAAGAATCCTTAGCCATAAGAAAAGAAAGTTGGACTATCACACCTTGAAACATAAATAGTGGGGCAGAAAATCTAGAATGGTCATAAAGATTGCAGAGGAGTTTGAGATAGCAACATGAGATAGCATGATGTTGTAGTCATTTCAAAAAGGGGACAAAGGACGGTAATGAGAAATATTGTGCTTGGCCCTGTAGTATCTACCTGCCAGTGTGACTAGTATATGCCTGAAGGTGCACATCAAGCTCGGGCTACTATGAAATAGAGAAACTTTGGAAAGTGCAAAACCATAATTCCCAAAAATGCTCCAAATTGTGTCAAATAGAAATGAAACTCTTTTTATTTTTAGAGATTCAAACTTGCAGAGGAAAATACATAAGGATTTCAAAAGAAAAGAATGTTTCTTTATGAAAAGCTCGACTAAGGAATACCTATAATATGTATAGTTGCAGCCATGGAAGTGAGTAAAGTGAAGGTGCTCAAAGACAACATTCTGGTTTACACTTACTGAAGCTCGAATTGAGCATTTCATCCACAAATTTCAAAGAGAAGTGTGTTTTTAGTAGAGATGAAAGCTTACCCGCATGCATTTCATCATGAATCGGAAGTAAATCTACATAGAAAGCTCGGAATAGGGTTTACACATGGTGGCTCCCTTTCCAGAAAGAAGCAAGTGAACAAACGAAATAATGAAATGAAGTCTTTCATTCCTTTTAGGGTTTGAGAACCCTAAAAAATTTGATGCAAAAGAAAAGGCATTTTGCCTTAGCTTTTGTTTAAAAGCTTTATTTCATTTTTTCTAAGGCGTGGCATATTATATGCCTTTTAATTATTTCAAGTGATTCATAAAAACTATGATAAATACTTAGTCAAATATAAATCTTCCTTATATTTGATTATAACTCCTTTTATTTTTGCATTTGGAGATAAATAGAAACTTTATTTTAAAACGTGATTCATTATCACTTTTAAATAAATGTTCTAAAATGCAAGGAAAAAATAAATGCCTTTGGTGCATTTGAGTTATTAGAAGTTTTTGCATTAAAGTCACATTGTAAAACATTTATTTAAAGTGATAAATTATAAATCACTTTTTAATAAATGTAATTATAAATGCAAAAATAGATTTTTCTTTTAAAATGATGAAATTAAGCCTTTATTATTTTCTTTTGTTTCAAAAATGTAAATCTCTATTTTAAATGATGATTATAAATCATTTAACATAGATGATATTTTGAATGCAAGATAAAGTTCTTTTATTACTTTCTCAAAGACTTGGTCAAAAGAGTTCAAATGGAGCTTTAAAAGACTTGCACAGATCTTGGAAATGATTGAGAAATTTGTGCCAACACATGGAGGAAAATCATGGATTTGGAGCACTTTATCAGGGGTTCAACATCAATTTTGAGTTCCTTTTGACTTGACTTGGGTCAAGGAGAAAAATCAGGCACATGATATCTTGTTACATTCAGTTTTAAGCTTGATTTGGAGGGGTTTTTAGTTGCATACGACCCATGAGGTTGTTTTGAGTTTGACAACTCTTTACCCATGTTTTGAGGAGTTGCTTTCAATTACATGCCTTGTTTGAAGGAGAGGATGGACAACACAACAGTTTTTGGAGCCAAGATTCAAAATTTGAATTTTGGAGACTTTTCTATAAGTCCTTCTCTTCTTTCATTATTTGGGTTAGTTCTTGGTTTCGAGATTGCTTAGGAAGATTATCCTTGCTTTGTAACTCATTTTCTTGTGAGTTCTTGGGATTTGTAATACAAATATTCCTTATTTCTCAATAAAGAAGCATATTTCCTCCTCAATATTTTTTTGTACTTTGGTATTAGTGTGAGTTACAAGATAGAATACTGTGTTTTTCCTTATTTTATCAAATTCCTCCAATGCTAAATGTAGAAAATATCATGTCATAGTGCAGATCTGTGTTAGTTCTTTAATCCTCTTGTGTAAGGATTTGTGAAAACATCATTGTTTTCCTTTTTTCTGAACATAATTCCAAGCCTTTCATTAGAATTATTTTGCAGGCATGATTTTGAGTAGTGAGATTATTTAGTTTTGTTTATTTAGTCTATGAGAGTTACTTACCAGCATTCAAATCACTTTTTCAATTGGTGAATCGCCTTATTTTTCAACTTTTAGTTTATGCATTATCCTTCTTACCCTTTCCCTCTATCAAAAAGCGAGAATTTTCAAGGAATGTCTAAAGGGAGCCAACCCATAACCTAGAGGTCTACCCTCATATTGGATACCCACAACCTGAGAGTAGTCCCATGTTGCACGAGATTCTAGGAGTTTTTCAACTCTGCATTAGGTGCAAATCCTCATGTCAACAGTTTTAAAATTTGAGATTCTTCTAATCAAATTATAACCAATATGGTCATCTTAGGGATAAATATAGGAGTCATATGGCCAAGAAAGAAAATCTAAAAAATAAAAGTATCATAAATAGATAGTATCTACTAAAAAACCTAGACAAAGGAGAGGCAATGGCTAAGGATGTGACTACCCAGGAAGAAGGAATAAAGGGATTAAATCCTCTTTAGGATCACCTAAGTTTTTGTGGGCTCAAAAGGAGAAAGAGGCCTTTATCAAACAAAAATTAATAGAAGAACAATGAGATTGTGAAAAATATCAAGAATGCTAGTTGCAAGAAGATGAAGAAAAACATAAATTGAAAAACAAGATAAAGATAATGAAAAGAAAAAATCAGAAGGACAATCCTTAGAGGTCCAGGAGCTCAAAGAAAGGGACATGGATTTGGGTACTCAATGATAAAAAGAAGAAGGACTTCTTAATTCCAATATGATCTCAACAAAGGAAATTGTTTGAAAGAAACATGAGGCTTCATTAAAATCATAGATGGTTTGGGATGAGAATCAATTGAAGAAGAATAAGGAAAATGTTGCTTAAGGCTTGGGCTTGGAAGACTCTCTAACTCTGTTAGGTTTTGGTGCTAGTTCTATCCTTTCTCCAAGTGGGGTAATTTTGGAAACTGATAATGAGGAATGGACACCTACAAATGGAAAACAAATGAAAATGTAAAATTTAGATGTGGGATGAGATAGTAAAAAAGGAACACCTTCTCAGAGGAAAACTAGATCTAGAGAAAATGCTAGAGAAATGACACGAGGGAAACAATGGACCCTAGAAAATATTTCAAGGCCTTAAAATCAATGAAATGATGAGCTAGAAGGAGGATGGGGATGAACCCCCATATTTTGATCAGCTGATGCTAATGCATGGATTATTATTCTTTTTTTCAATTGATTGATCCAATCCACATTATTTATTGGAATATTAGGGGAATAAATATTCCTTATAAATAATATCTTATTAATAATTGTATAGTTGACAATAAGGTTGATATCCTTATGATATAGGAAGTCAAGATGGATGAAACATTTTTTTCTTAGATTGCTAGTAATGTGTGGCCTAGTGTTGAGTTTTTTATTAGCATTGTTGAAGGATATTTAGGTGGAATTTCAATCCTTTGGAATCCTATCTAATTTCTGAGAAGAAAGATGAATTATTGTAAGAATATTTTAATGGTTTATTTCATGGATTTGGCTAATAATCAAAATGAAACCTAATCAATTTGTATGCTCCTAAGTTTAAGTCTTCTATGAAACAATTATAGGAAATTACCTCTATTATGATAAAGAGTCAACTTGAGGATAACTAGATGTTGGGGGACTCTAATAATCCACTATTCCCCATAGAAAAAATGGGAGGTCTGATGATTATTTTTTAAGTATGGTTGACTTTTTTGACTTACTTTCTCTTATTCCGCTTCTTGATATTGGGATTCAAGGTACTTATTTTACTTGTCAAATGAAAGACATGGAAGCATCTCAATTCAATTTAAGATGGATAGATTTTTTATTTCAAATGGATGGAATATCCTTTCTAATTTATCTCCTCAATGTCTTCCTAGAGAGGGATATGATCATAATCCACTCATTATGTAGTGGAAAGATGCCTCAAGGAAAGGTTAGTTTCAATTTAGATATGAAATTATGTGGGCCTTGTTGCAAGGTGTGCATCCTTGGTCTATTTGTATTGTGTAGCATAGTGCTCAGATTCGTGACATGGCTTAACTGCCTCCCATGGATTCACTAACTCTGGTAGTTCTATCAGGCATTAAAAGGTTAATCTTTTGGTACAATGGAAATAGTCTATTAAAAAAAAATTATTAGAGCCTAGGTCACAGGTTTGAACCCCTCGCTTGTGCTGAGGGGATTGTTTCAAGGTGTGTGCCCTTGGTATCCTTATGTTGTGCAACACAATGCTTAGTTTTTTGACATGGCTTAACCACCTCTTGTGGATTGATTAATTCTAGTGGTTGTATCTATTAGTAAGAGACACTGCAAATATCATTTGGTTTTGTCATTAATGGAAACCCTAGTCGGTGATTGGATCTGTGCATCATCATTTGATAATTTCGGCATTCAGATTGAAGACAATCAAGGAAGAACAGAGCATCCAACAGTTTTGTGTTCATCAATTCACATAAAGATTTTTTGTTATTATTTTGCGTTGCGTATCTCAAGGAATATTTGTTTGATCTATGATCTTTGTTTCTATTGAATCTTAGTAGCTCGTATTGATTCGTGTGTGAGTTAGAAGATCTGGTTGGTTAATTCTTTGATTATCAGTACAAAATCCGACTTGGTGAATGTAATATGTTGCGGATGTTTGGGAAGAATTTTTTTAAGTATTTTTGTGTTTGTACATGTTGATGTTGATCATTGTTATGCTATAGCCGACTTTGGTTGGTGTGCATTAAGGATTATCCATGGATTGAGTTGACAGTTTACAAATATTTTCATATCTTGTTGAAGTTGACATATGTGTGATTAAATTCTTAGTCACGGATATATATAAGAGATCGATCATATCATTTTGATATATGAACAAGGTGTGTTGATGTGAGTTGTGAATCTGAGTAGAGCAGAAGAGTGATAATGCATAGTTTCACTTGTGCATAAAGGATTTTGTGATGCGAGTTTGAGCAGAGCAGAGCAGAAGTGCAAAATCAATCAAAGGACAGAAGATCGATTGTTGATCCTAATCAGAACTGTAATCAAGCATATGTAGATGCTAATCTCTTAGTTCAATTTCTCATATAGATTTAATTTGATTATCTTTGTAAGATAGTGAGTCTTCTTTGAGCAGTGAGCTCTAGCCAGTGTGCCTGAATGCAAGTGCATTCCCATATTGTAAACTTCATTTTGAGTATACTCAGATCATATTATGGATTGGCCATCCATTGTGGTTTTTCCCCTAACAATTTTTCCATGTAAAAATCCTTGTGTTATGGTGTTATGGTTGTTTGTTTTATGTTCATGCATATTCCTTTTTATTGGATGTTATAAATTCTTGAAAGATCATATCAATGAAGTTAAAAAAAAATAGAACTCTGATTCACCCCCCCTCTCAGTGTTGCTTGTTTCCAACAATTGGTATCAGAGCTCATTCCTCAAAAGAAGTCTAGAAACTTGGGGAGATCTTGGAAAGTGTTTCAATGGATTCATGTAGTCTTCAACAAAAAATTTTGGTGGCCCTACATGATCTTGATCAGTCAAAATCTAAAGTTCAAAAATTACAAGCAAACCTCATGGGTGCTGAGAAATTCATTGAATCATTGAAAGATAAAATCAATAAGTCCAGGGAGAAAAGAAAGGAACTCTATGACCAGATTAAGCAGAATGATAGTAAAAGCATTGAAAATGAGCAATTGAATCAAGCCCTAAAGGAAAATATTGAAGAATGTGAAAAGCTTATCAGAGATAATACAGACCTAAAGCATGAGATGGAATCTATCATGATGAGGATGACCAAGGAGATTGAAGACAAAAAGAAGAATGAAGAGAAGCTTGCACATTCCTTGAAAGAAAAATTTGAAGTATGCAGTCGTTTGGACAATGAATTAGAACAATCTAAAAACAATGAGGAAGTACTTGAAAAAAAGATTGATGATCTCAGAGATGAACTTGCTACTACAAATGAGTACAAAGAGAAGTTCAAAGTTAGCTCAGCCAATCTTGATGAACTGATCAATAGTCAGAGGAATAACGATGACAAGCGAGGTCTTGGTTTTGAAGAAGGAGAAAGTTCTAGATCTGAACAAAGGGGATTTAGGCAAGAAAATCAGATAAATAAAGCTGGAAGGAATCCAATAAGATAACCCAATGCTCAAAGATTCAATTGTTATTGGTTTACTTGCAATAAGTTTGGTCATATGGCTTCTCAGTGTAGAAGCAAGATGAATCCAAGTGGTCCATCATTCTCAAGTCAGTGCTTTAATTGCAATAAGTTTGGTCATAAGTCAAATGAATGCAAAAATGTGATGAACAACTTCCATAGAGATGTCAGATGTTATACATGCAATAGATTTGTCCATATTGCTAACCAGTGCAGATCAAGAGAAAATCAGTGGAACAACTAGTCTAGACAGAGAAATTTTAATACCCCTTTGTTTTTATCTTTGTATCAGACAGTGTCTTACCTTGCTTTGCTTTATTTTTTTGTTACACTTAGACTTTGATATACTTTGATTTACTCTATGATGTTTGTTTATTATTTGATCGCTATTTATAGAGCAATGTGGATTATATGTTGTGATGTGATGTTACTCTCTTTGATGTTATAATTTGGCATGCCTTTGATTAGCATTATGATTATTTGGAATAACATGGTTATATGCACATGAGTAGATTGTATATGTTAGAACTGTTAGTTTTGGTGATAAGTGTATTGGTGAAGGGGACGAAATTGCATCACTCACTTGCGAACGCTCTACGATTCCACGATTTCCTCTTCATGGTGTGTTCTATTATGATATTTATATGCATGTTCTATATATATGCCTTGTTTACAGGATTACAGGTACAGGACATCGACTCGACCTGGCTTCACAGGTTTGAGCATGTCAACCCAACGGTTATTCTGATTGGGAGATAGTAGCTAGGATTCTTGTGTCAATCCTTTACCCTAGTCTCAGTCTGTCATCTGGTCTAGTCGGTTTTGCTTGTTAAAATTTGTTTATTATTGCTTTTAATTATTATGTTGCAAAGTTTTAAAAAGGGAATTTAATGAATTTAATTATTTAAAGTTGATTATTATATTAAACTTATTTTAATATTAGAAGTGGTGAATTAACTAATTAATAAATTTATTTTAATTGGTAAATAGTATAATCTTAGGATTATATTATTTATTAATTAATTAAATTAGATTAATTAAGCTAAATTTGAAAGGGAAAATATTTTGTAATTATTAAATGTTTTTTATTATAAATTTCTAGAGGATTTTATGCAAATTGGTTGTTAAAGATATTTTGTGAATTTTAACATGTTTTAGAAGAATTAATGAGGTTGTTGGAAAATTATTCACGGAGAGAAGATTTTGGCTTTAACGGAAGAAGTGAGAAGCTTCTTCACAGCAAAAGCACGGGGATATTTTGGGTGTTGGGAAATATATTGAAAAAAAGTCTTTGGTGATTGGCATGTGTTCTGGAATTTTTTTGGAAGAATTGTAGTAGAAAGAAGTTTTGTGTTCTTGAATTTTTAGAAAAATTGTTCTCGAGAAGTGTTGTTGTGTTCAAGAAATTGTATTATTATGAAGGAAGCTATTTTCTATCTGGGAAAATTACTTGGATTTGTGGAGGAGGAGCTGCTCTAAATTTTCAAATTCACAAGCATTGGACTACAGGTTCATTCTTTAATTTTTGTTTAGTTTATATTGAAAAGCTTCTAGTTTAGATCTTCTCTATAAAATATTGTCTGTGCAAACTTTTAAGTTTGAGCTTTGTTTAAAAAAAAATATTTGTCATATATGGAATCCTCTGTAAAATAAATTTTCCTATAGATTGAAATTATTTGTGGAAATTATAGAAAAATTGTTAATGGGGAATATTGTGAATTTAGATGAACCCAGAAGGAAACACTTAAGGATTTGGAAAGAAAAATTTTGTTGGGAAGGAATTTAGTTTTCTATAGAAAATTCTCCTATAGGTTGAAATCTTCTTGAGAAAATTCTTGCGAAATTAATTGTATGAATTTAATTGTTCTTATTTTAAGATTCATTTTTCGAATAGTTGTTAAAAGAAAAGAAACCTCTATAATTTGGTTGAGAAATTCATCTGTAGAATTTTCTCTGTGAAATTTGGTTTTTCGGGATGTTTGTAAAATTTTGCCTATAAAATTCATTCTGAAATTTGTTTCTCCAATTTCAGTATTTGATTGATCAAATTTATATTAATATATATATCCATATATATATACATATATATAATATACTGTTGTAAACTGTTAAAATTATGGTAATTTATATTATCATCGTACGACGAATTCCCTAGTCGGTTGGCAATTTTTATTTTCTAAAGAAATTTCATTTGTATCTGTTAATGATAAGATTGGTGGGGGGTTTATTCCCCCACCGTACCCCTTATAGGCAGGAAGCGTTGCCATGGGCAGTGCAGTCCCCTTGATTATATGGGATGGCCGGTTGTATTATGTACAATTTGGCGCCCCTCTTTAATACTATCTGTCATTTCAAAATCCGTCTGCCTTTAATTTTTATATTGTGATTTGTTTTGTTTATGTGTAAATGTTATAACATATAATATATATATACATATTATTTATTTACTATGGTTTTCTAAAATAATGGATTATTTTGTAATATACTTTATTATATATTAAATATATATATATATATATATATATTTATATATATATTAAATATATATATATTAAATATATATATATATTAAATATATATATATATTAAATATATATATATATATTAAATATATATATATTGGCATTTATATGAATAGATATATACTCAATATATATATTTAAATATATAATTAATGGTTATAAAAATAGTGGTTTTAAAATTGGGCATGCATATATGCACAAGTAGAGGAGTTGGTTGATTTATCCTTTCTGTTAAATTATTGTTCTTTTAAAAGTAATCGAGGAAATTGAATTACTGATAGTATAGAATTTCCCTTCTCTAGTTGTGAAGAGGCTTTAAATTTTATTTTATTTTATTTATTTACTTGGGCAATTATTTTTACTGTAAATTCACTGTAGAGATGAAATTGGATTAAATATATCCGAACGTAGTTTAGTTCCTGTATGATTGCCTTGCGTGTTATTTCCTCTGTTTATTTATTTGGGGAAATTGGTTTGGAAATGTTTAATTCTTCCATTCATAATATGGATTTGGGGATTGTGATTTATTTTTGTGTCAACCCAGTATGTTACCCTTGGATTAATGCATTTTCTATTGTTAGTGATTACCCAATTTCCACGAATGGGGAAGTGTTGCCCTAATGACTTGAGTGGGGTTGTTGGTATATTTGTAGTAGCACTAGTTTTCCTTGGATAGTGGAATTGTTCCACTAAGTTGTCTTAGGGGAGTGGCTTCCAACGAGAGTCGACACACAAAGTGGTGTCAGGATAACTCGTTGTGAGTTAGTCAATCTAGTTATAATGTAATTAATTTGTTAGGGGATTGGGTAGTATTCAACACTTAATTAAGACTAATGTGCCTCGCTCATGGACCCTTGTGCTAGTATAGACTTGGGATGAGACGAGAAGGCCTGGAATGGCATGATCGGTATCTTGTCTTAATGAAATATATTTGATTCCTCTTTGGACTACATGTGGGGCCGAGAGTTGTGAGAGGCTACCAAGATATCCCAAGATGGGGGTCGAGGCCTAGGAAGACTTACCAAGGTATCCCATGCAACATTGTAATGACACTCATCCTAGGTCAACTGCTTGTTAGTTCTATGATATAAATGATTGTGTAACATTGGAATCAATGTGACCCTTTTGATTGTAAGGTTCTTGTATTTAGTTTGGTTCAGTTGGTGTCATCCTGTGTCTAGAGGTAGTAGGTTTGGCCTTGTATCCTCGTTACTATCTCCTAGCACGAGGGTGGGTCTTTGGGTACCACTTGGTTGGGAGGAATGTGCGCCCTACACCGTTGGGTCCCCTTTTATCTTCAGATCATGATGGCAAGATTTCCAATAGAGAGCTCGTGGATTCCAACTTGTTATTTCATGCTTTGTAATTGTTATAGATGGCTCTTGTATTTTATTACCCCTGAGTTGTATTTGAGGAGGTTTCATGTATTATGTAACACATTTGTATGAACTGCCTCATTCTGGGACTGAGTGATGTAAATCTTATTTTATGAATTAATGTTATATTGGAATCTTGATGTATATCCTATCTTTATGATCTAATTTCATGTTTGGAATGTATGAGCATTTATTTCTTAAGTAGATAATCATGCTATAGATATATTTATTTTTTATATATGGGTTGAAGCGTAACCTGAGTCTCATAGCCTTAGAGGATGTTGGTGATAGATAGTGAACTTTCATGTTATTGTACTATTAAAAAATAAATTGTGCGCTTTTGTAGATTATTGCAACTTCCTCTAGGGTTATGTGGTGGGGAATTACAAAAATGTTGTGTACTATGAGTGCAACAAATTTGGTCACATTGCTAGATATTTTTGGAACACAAAAGGTCCAGTAAATCAAAGGAGAAACATGCAGAAGGATGAAAAAGGAAAAGTCACTAAATATGTGATCAGGAAGAAAATACAGAAGAAATGGGTGAAGAAAGATCCCTTTGTTGAATAAAATGTGCCAGCACCAAAACTTGCTTCGAGTAATTCCTCTGAGAATTAGTTTTAGGCCTTTGGCCTAGGGGGAGCTGTCAATAAAATATCTTAAACCCCCTACCGGTAACTGACACCAGGATGTGGATAAGTACAATAAGTGCACAGGTGCTCTACAGATGTTGTTGAATCTATTAGAGAAAGTATTATGCAGTATTGGAGGTCTGTAGAAGAATTATTTGTCACAACGCATGGAAATAGGGTAACTGGATGAGTTAGGGTAAAAGGAATTTATTGCGAAAAAAAGGGTTAAGTGTGCGAGTGATAAAAGGTCATTTTTATCTTTCATTTGTCACTTTTCATTTTGAAGAAAAGAAGTTTGGAGAGCTCTGAGGTGAAATTTTTGTGAATTGAGGCAAAATTCAAGTGTGAAGGAGCCTTCAACAATCAAACTGTGATCCGAAGAAAAGGTATTTATCGGAAAAACTTGTGAATTTATAAATAAGTGAAAATGGCTACTCCATTGGTAGTCAAAGTCAATGATAGACCTCATCCCAAATTCAAATGGCATCCTTTCAAGTCTGTTGAGACCAAGCCCTTAGGTGCATTTTCGTTTGTTCTGTACGACATATTAGATACTAAAGATATTATGGCATATATTCACACAAACATTGAAGAGTTAGGAAGCTCACATCTACTAAATTTGTACAACAATCATATAATTGGAGAGGATTTATGTGTCAAACCATTATTCAAAACCCTAGAAAAGAAGAAATTTACACAGATTGTTAAATTTCTCGTGTTTGAAGAGAACGAATGGGTCTGGTATATCTTGAATTGAGTTCATGATGAATTTATGTGGTTGAGTATACCCTTTAATATTACAAAGGAGGCTATAAGTGTTGTTACAGGTTTAAATTCCTTCGGTGGATTGTCGATTTTAAAGTCTGTAAAGAATCAGACAGTTACTAGTGTAATAGGTTCAAAGTATGATAGAAGAGCCATGTCAATCGAAGATATCATTGAAGTGGATGTGAAATTTTCTTCGATGATCATTGGTTACAGGATATCACTCAAGTCAGGATAATTCAATATCTGGTACAACCATTTATGCAGCATATCAAATGGTAAAGGAGAATGTAGAGTATGATCTATGTGAGTTGATAAGGATTCAGTACATTGGCAAGGTGGTCAGCTTGTAGCTTTTCAGATTAGAGAAATGTTGTATGGAATTGGAAATAGTCAAGCTAGAAAAATTGCAATTTGGGGATACTTCAAGAACTTTCAGAGTATGATGCATGCTAGAGAAATAATTCCTACTTCTATTGTGGAGAAGTATAAGTATACTATCTATTTTATGGTAGACATTGATCAAAGCATGATGGAAGCTGCTAATCCTAGAACAATCTAGATTATGCCAATGGGATATGAATTTGAGGAGCACATTTTGAAAATGTATGCACAACATTTACTAAATAAGCCTTTGGATCCTTTAGAAGAGAGGTTTGGAACTTATGTAGAAAAGGATATGCATGTGCACAATGAACTAAGGAAACCTGTGATAGTCAAAAAAATTAAGAAAAGAAGTGGAAATCTTTGCAGAAAGCATGGGCATATCTACAAAAGTATTAAGAGAAGCTAGAAAAAGGAGAGAACAAGCTGAAGCATAAAAAGATCCAACAATAATTGAATCGGCTAGTTCGGCAACATCCTCTTCCTGAACTAGGTCAACAAGGAGCTTTGCATCACTATCTACCTCTACAGCGAAGTCAACTCCTGTGAAAACTCAAACCAAGGTATCTGGTAAGAGGAAGAAGAATAAGAGAATGAGATTCTATGAATTTGTCTCAGAAGATGAATAGACTAAGTTTGATGAAGATGTGAGAGAAATAAAGCATATGGGCACCCAGGAAACAAAGGTTATTAAAATCAAGCCCTCCTGTGAAGAATTCAAAGCAAAGAAGAAGGTAAAAATTGACAAACCTAGTATGTCAGTAGAAGAGGTTGAGAAAGCTTTGGTCAAAGATGGAAATCTTAAGTTGCTTTGTAAATGGTATGAAACATTTGATAAATCTGGTCAAAGAACCCTTGAGGAGGCTACAATGAATCATTTAAATATTTTCAATAAGGTTCTTACTGAAATAATGCATGAATTACCAAAACTCATGTATGAGATTTTGGAAATGAGAAGAGTAAATACTAGAACAGAAGAAGAGAAAATGAGAAAGAATTCTTGTAGAGTTATGTCCAGTGGTGCCTATAGAATAAATGAAGGCGATCATGAATAAAGCTAAAAATGAATTCAAGAGAAAGACAAGGGTGAACAAGCTCATGATTGGTCAAACTAAAGAAGTTGCAGAAGAAACTGAAAAAAATTTGAGAAAATTTTTGTTAAGCAACAGAATCGATGTTGTATCTGAAGAAACACATGATAAAGATGTCTCATCTGGTCTGACAGAAGAAGAAGAAAAACAAGATACAGTTGAGGATATTCATATTCCTCTTGATGCAGATAATACAGAAATACCTATGGAGATTGAAATTCCTGAAATTGTATTGGTTGAGAAGGTTGAGATTCTTGAATTTTATCCTGAATTGATTGAAGGTCCTATCGACCTATCCACTTTGTCTCCAACTCATAAAATGAAGGTAGCATCATTTTCCTAGGCGAAGGCTAGAGAAGAATTGTTGAAGTCTCACATTGAGGATAGTGAACTCTTAAATCTTGCATCTGGAGTTCTAGAGAAAATAATGCCTACTCGTGTCAAGGATCTATCTGGTTCCTCCTCTGGTGAACTAAAGAAGCTCATCAACTTTGTAAGTACTCATTTTGAGTCTCTTGAGAAGTCAGCCATGGTTAAATTTCAAAAGGAATTTGATGTCAAAAGGTTCAATAGGTTGAAATGAATGATAACTAATGATAAAACTATGTTAGCCACCTGTGTGAAGAATATTCAAAGTGCTCTATCTGAAGGTGGAAAGATCTATAAGTGATGTTTGTCTTTGTCTAAATTTACTAAGGTCAATGAGAAGAAAGTTAAGTATCTTGAAAAATAGTTAGCTGCTATTTTTGAAGCTTTTGATCCTTTAGCTGGTGGTGTTGGAAAGCAAGAAGGTGAGGTGATATCTCTACTTGACAAAATAAGGATCTTGAAGCATGACAATGATAGAATTGTGGAAAGAGCATATAAGCTTAGAGGCCTAATTGGTTCGAAGATAGAAATAATGTCAAGTGAATTAAAGGAAGTTGAAGATGCTTAGGCAGTTGGTGATCCAGTGATCCTTGAGTCTATAGAGACACACTCTTACTTTTTTGTGGTCACATAACAATTTTGGAGAGTCTCAAAAGGGTTTAGGACACAAATTTGATTCTGTTGAAGAAAGATTTTGCAAATGTTTTCAAGTTTATGTAAGTTGAAGAAGCCTGTTTGTACATATGCAATTTGTTCATAACAGTTTTGTTTGATTTTTAGTATGTGGATTCCTGTCTTTTCCATTGATGTCAAATTCGGAGAGTAGTAGAGTGAAAATTGTATAATCATCTCAGAGGGAGAGTTGTGTTTTTGAAATTTTGAAGAGTGGTAGTGTAATTGATGTTGGTACTGATCTAAAACTTAGTCATTATTCACTAAATGTTGCCATCAATGCCAACAGGGGAGATTGTTGGCAAGAGACACTGCAAATATCATTTGATGTTGTCATTGATGGAAACCCTAGTCTTTGATTGGATCCGCGCATCATCATTTGATCATACCGTCAGTCAGATTGAAGAAAGTCAAGGAAGAATAGAGCGTCTGATAGTTTTGTTTTCATCAATTCACATAAATATTTTTCATTTGCGTATCTCAGGGAATGTTGTTTGATCTATTATATTAGTTGCTATTGAATCTTAGTGACTTGTATTGATCTATGTGCAAGTTAGAAGATCCAGTTGGTTAATTCTCTGATTATCAGTAGAGAAGCCAACTTGGTGAATGTAATATGTTATGGATGTTTGGGAAGAATTATTTTAAGTATTTTTGTGTTCATACATGCTGATGTTGATCATTGCTATGCTATAGCCAACTTTGGTTGGTGTGCATTAATGATTATCCATGGATTGAGCCGACAGTTTGTAAAAATTTTCATATCTTGTTGAAGCTGACATATGTGATTAAATTCTTAGTTACAGATATATATAAGAGATCGATCATATCATTTTGATATACGAACAAGGTGTGTCGATGTGAGTTGCGAATCTGAGCAGAGAAGAAGAGAGATAATGCACAATTTCACTTGTGCATAAAGGATTTTGTGATGCAAGTTTGAGGAGAGCAGAAGTGCAGAATCAGTCAAAAGGAAAAAGTTTGATTGTTGAGCCTAATTGGAACTGTAATCAAGCATACGTAGATGCTAATCTCTTAGTTCAATTTCTCAAATGGATTTAATCTAATTATCTTTGTAATACAATGAGTCTTATTTGAGCAGTGAGCACTAGGCAAGGCACCTAAATGCAAGTACATTCCCATATTGTAAACTTCATTTTGAGTATACTCAGATCATATTGTGGATTGTCCATCCATTGTGGTTTTTCCCCTAGCAAGGTTTCCACGTAAAAATCCTTGTGTTATGGTTGTTTTTTTTATGTTCATGCATATTCCTTTTGATTGGATTTTATAAATGCTTGAAAGATCAGATCAATAAAGTTAAAAATTGTAGAACACTGATTCACCCCCCCTCTCAATGTCTCTTGTTTCCAATAGTATCAAACATTAACAAGTCAATTTTTTGGTGCAATGACAACCATCTATGCAACATGCCTCTCACTTTGATTATTAAAAAATTGGTTGTAAGTTGGTGGAACACTCCTATGCAAGACACTCCAATATTTTTTCTTTCTCAAAAAATTAAGATGGTGAAAGAAAGAGTGAAATGGTGAAATAGACTATGTTTTAGTAATATATTTCATAAGAAATAACAACTTGAAAAATATCTAAGAGATATTCAAGATAGAATGGATAATGAAGACAATAATTTAAAAATTTGTACAAAATTAAAAGAGTTAAGAGAAGAATGATAGAGGCTTATGAGAGGAGAAGATATTTTTCGTAAGCAAAAATTCAAGATTCAATGGATGACTGAAATAGATAGGAACACTAAATTACTTCACCAATTCACCCTAAAACACAAAAGGAGGAATGCCATTAGACGTCTGGTCAACTCAATTGGATGACAATATTTTAAGATTTGAGGAGGATATTATTGATGTTGTTGCTTCTTTTTCAAAGAGACCTTTGCTAGCAATAGTCAGGATTTAAGCATGCTTCAATAAATTCTAGATGTGGTACCTAATGTGCTTAGGGAAAGAGACAATGTTGAAATGGTTAAGGGTATCTCTATGGAGGAAGTCAAGGTTGATGTTTTTTTTCTTTTTGTGCTTTTAAAGCTTCGAGACCAGATGGCTTTTCCCCTTCCTTTTTCTAAGATGTTTGAGAGATTGTTTGAGATGATCTTTGAAGGTTGCTACAAACTTCTTTTGCTATAGAATTCTTCAAGTCAGGTAAGCTTTTGAAATAATTTAATTCAAACTTTATTATGTTGGTCCCTAAAAATGAAGAGTCCACTACTATGCTAGATTATAGACCTATTAGCCTCTATAATAGAGTTTATAAAATATTGTGTAAGCTTATTGTTAGTAGGGTTAAACCTTTCCTTCATCTACTGATTTTCAATTATTAGAAAGGATTTGTTCCAGGTAGGAAGATTTTAGATGTTGTTCTTACTACTCATGATTTCATTAATTCTATGGAAAAAATCAAGAAAATTGGTATGGTTCTAAATCTTGATATATCTAAAGTATATGATAGAGTGTCTCGACCCTTCCTCATAGCTATTCTTCAAAAGTTTGGTTTCCAAGGGAGAATTTTAAATTTGATTAAAGTTTGTGTGACTAATCCTAAGTGGTTTATTCTGGTTAATGTTATACCTATGGTTTTTTATCTTTTGGAAGAGATTTTATACAAGGGAATCCTTTATGATCCTCTTATTTTTTTATAATTATGGTTGAGGTTCTTGGTAGAAACTTTCAGAAGTTGATTGATTCTAGAATTTTAACATAGATTAAAGTTGCTTCTTCTTTACCTCCTTCCTCTCATCAACAATTTATGGATGATACTATTATTTTTTATGTTGCTTCTATAGTGGAAGATAAATATTGGAAGACTCTTCTTGATGACTATGCTAAAGTTTCAAGACATTATATAAATTATAATAAGAGTACGTTGTATTTCTTCAACACTAAGGCTACTCTTCAAAATAATATTGTGAATTTTTTTAGATGCAAACAGGCTGCCCTTATTGTTTCTTATCTTGGGATCCCATTTTTTACTAAGAAACTATTAAATAACTATTGGAATAGTATTGTTGAAAGGGTGAAAAATAAATTGGCTAGTTGGAAAGGTAAACTTTTAACTCAAATTGGAAAATTTTAGTTTTTGAAAGCCTCTTTGCAAAATATACCTATTTTATATCTATACTTATTTTAAGATCCTTGATTGTACAGCCAAAAGGATAAATCAAATACATAAAAAAATCCTTTACATAGGAACAAAATAAAAAACTAGAATTTCTCTAGTGAATTGGGGTACAATTTGTAAACTTAAAAGGAAGTGAGGTCTTGGTAAAAGAAGACTACAATTGTTTGATAAAGCATTGATGTTTAAAATTGGATGGAATATCCTTGCGAGTAATAAGGACTTGACTCACACCATCAAACCTAAGTACCTAGATAATAGGGATTAGTGTTATTTTTTAATCTTCCTCAACTCTTCTGTGAGGTTATATCATTTGGAATAATATGCTGAAAATGAGAAATGTGATAAAGCAAGGTCTTTTCTAGAATGTGGGTAATGGAAAGAAAGTTAATTTTTAGAGTGACAAGTGCAATGACGATACTTGTTTTTCTCATTGGTCCAAAAATTGTCTTAAATTAGGGACCTTATGATAAGATTGAGTGGTGAAAAACTACATGGGTATATCTAATAAAATGGATTTGAGCCTAGTTGGAAATATTTTGGTAGACAATTGATGAGTGGAAGACAATATGGTTTGCAAGAGGTGATTAATGCAAAATATAGGGGACTACCATTTTTTTTTAGATAGAAAAGATTAATGTGTTTGGACTCCAAATCCTTCATGATAATTTTCTATTGGTTCAACTTATAGATTAGTTTTTGATGATAATGGTAGTTCTTCTTTTAATTGGGGTCAAATATGAAATAACAAGGTGACTCCAAAAATAAATTTCTTTTGGTGGATTACCCTTCATAATAGGATTATCACAATTGATAACTTGAATAGGGTGGGTTTTTAGTTTGTTAATAGGTGTACTTTTTGTTGTATCGAAGAATAATTTGTGTACCATCTAGTTTTACATTTTGACTTTGCTAGAGGAGTCTAGCAGAAGGTCTTGAATAATATTAGGGTTAACTAGATTTTTATTTTGATACTTAGATTCTACTATTAGTTGGAATCAAATATCTCCTTTTTCTCACCTTGTAATTAAGAAAATTTAGAAACAAGTCCCTCTCCATGTGGCCCATAGTCTCTGGAAAGAGAAAAATAATAGGGTCATATATCAAAAAATGAATAGTAGAGAGGTGTTCATAAGCATGAGAAATGGTCTTCAAGAGATTATGTATGTTTTGAAGTTTAGAAATGCTAAGAGTGCCTTCATATCTTGAGCTAATATTTAATAAAATTTGGGAGCTTAATCAAGACCTCACTAAGGTCAATTAGGATAACTTATGAAAAAAATTGTGAAATGACAATTCCCCATGAAAGGATGGGTCAAACTTAATTTTTATGTCCTATAGTTGTTCTTGCTAGGGGTGTGATAAGCAATGAAAAAGGTTGGTTGTGTTGATATTTAAAATGACACAAACAACATTAAAATAGAATATTTCTACTCTATTTCTCCTGAAAAAGAAATACAACATATAGTGGCCTAACTCCCAAGGTCCTGTTAGTTGGTTCTCAACTGTCTGGTGTCACTCAATTGGTTCATGCAACTGTAATGTTCAAGGGGCCTGTGCTGGTAACAAAAGATTCAAGCAATGACTCTTTTCATCAAAATAGTTCCTATAATTAAAGGGGTTTTAAACAAAAGAAAAATATGGAACAAAGGGGGGGTAACCAATAAATTTGAATCAACTTTATCTAACATCTAGACATATATCTTCAATAATGAATATTTTTCCAATCAGATCAAGAAAACCATAAGATGACACAATCTATAGAATAATCTATACCATTGCATACATTTTAGATGCTTAACTAATTTCACACTTACATATCACGAATACTTCAAGAATTTTAGAACAACACACATTCATTCATCATCAAGATTATAGATCAACAAACTTCAATAAATTTAATTCAATGACAATCTAACAGGATAATCCTTAAATCTGGTTTCTTCTAATAATTTTTACCACATAAGAAACTATCATGCTTCAGCACAATCACTGGCATTTAGATAGATTATAACTTATCAGCCTTATCAAATGAAACAACTCAATTCTAACTCTATATTGCGTAAAAACCTGTAATTCTATTAACTGTAAAAAGATCAAGTAACAATGTGTCTCAAAATGATCACTACAAAATTCTATCTCCTAGCATTAGATAATCCAATTCTATTCTCAATTAGTCGACCTTTACAATATGATACCCATTGGGTATTTATCGATATAAAAAAGTTCGAACTCTACTTCTATTTTAGGCTATCCACCTTTTTAGGAACTAAACTCTCTTGGAAACTCATATCCATTTGATCTTAAGTTCTTACATTTATACATTTAGTTTTATCCAAAAATAGAAGATAGAAGAGAAGAATAAGTCATGCGCTCAAAAAGCTATCAGTGTTGCATGCAACATGCAAAGAAGAGGAACATCATGCATGAAGGGATTCATGCATGTGAAGTTGGATCTGCCATAAACTCATCGTAACAGGTGAATACTTGTTGTAATGTATCCATTTCTGGCCCATTAATCCAGCTATCTTCAAACTTGATCCGATCCAACTCTGCTGCAGCAAATTCCCTCATAATCTTTATTTTTTATTAATTCTCTACCCGTAGCTTTTATCTCTTCTTTGACCTCTACTAGCCGATCTATTACCAAGTCTTCTTTATCATCCTTTTCCTGCATGAGTCCTTTGAACCTTTCATCCCATTTCTCTTTAATTTGACTCAAAGCCATGCCATCTTTTGTCATCACATTTACATCTACAATTATGGCAATGACTGCTACCAATTCTTCCAACTGCTCAGTCAAATTATTAACTGCTTCCTGAATCTCATCCTTGTGTTTACACAAAAAGCCAATCCTAAACCAAAGTATGCGAGAAGTTTTCTCCACAAAATCTTTGTTGTCTTCCTCAAGTATGGATTGTTGCAAAAGACTTGTTAGAGGCAATGTACTTACCTTTTCTAACTTCTGACTATATTCTTTGTACTCTTCTTCTTATTTTTCTGATGCCTCAATGTATTTATGCATCTCTCTTATCAATCCTTCTGCATCCCTGTAGGCTTCAAATCCTCTCACTAAAACTTCACTTACCTCTCGGTTCAATTTGTCTACCCACCGGTCTACCATCTCCGCCTTACCTCTAACCTGCACCAAATCATCTACCTCCTTCTTGCTTAACAAAATAGGATTTTCAATGGCTGCTACCTGTTTTGATCTTGGAGAGGAGACACTCTTCAAGAATGAATGCAATTGATCTAATTGAGCTTTCAGCTCATCCTTCTTTTGCTTATCCTTGATCATTCTTGATTTCGTCATTGAAGCCACTACATCAATCAAGTTCATTTGCTGATTTCTAGTGGGTCTTCCCAAATTGACCATACTCAGATGATAATCTGTTAGCTGCATATCCCCTACCTCCTTTACTGTCATCGGCATGGCACATTCAACAACAATTTCCCCTTTCATCTGTGAGTCGGGTAGAATATAAAATTTTAGCCTTCTTCTTAGGCCTCTCCTGCTCAATCCCCTTCATTATATCCTCCCAATTGAGAGGTTGTGGAGGTGTTCTTGCCCTTTTATGCAGGTCTAATTCAACCAAGTAGGAGAACTTGGAGCAGTAGTCATCATGGAAGAGGAAGCAACAATTGTAGAAGGTGGCTGAACATCTACCTGAGGTTGAGAGTCAACCTTTGATTTCTCTTGTTGCTCATGCAGTATATGCATCTGCACCAACTTCTCAGCTTCTTCTTTGTCTTTTTGTTCTTTCCTTTTCCTTTCATCCTCTTATTTTTCTAGAGCTTCTTTTTCCAATCTCTCTTTTTCCAAAGCCTCTAGTTTCTCTTTCTCTAATCTCTTCGCCTCCAAGACTTTGAATTTCTCTGCCTTCGCCTTTTCTTCTTCAGCTTGCTGCTTCTTTACTAGCTCCTCTTTCTCAAGATTTCTGCTTCTTCTTCTTTCTGACGAGCTTCCTCTACAAGTTTCAGTTTAGCAACCAAAATTTCCTTTTCCCTTCGGTTCCTTGCTTTTTCTTCCTCAAGATCATGAATTTTCTGTATCAATTCCAATTTGTCATTCTCTTCTTTGATCTTGAGCTCATTTTCTTGTTGCCTTCTTTGCTTCTCCACTTCATCAGCTACTGCTTTAGTTTCTATCCGTTTTGTTGCTCCACTGCAGCCCTTGCATCAGAATCTCTTTTTGCATCCTCAAATAGCTTCCACCGCTCTTCATGTGTTAACATTTGTTCAATATCCTCCTCTAGAGGCATGTTCTCTTGCAGATCTTTCTCTGACAGAGTCTCATCCGAATCTGTCTCTACTTCCAGAACTTCTTTCTCCATTGCTTTTCCCTTAGCAGCTTCAGCCATGCTATGAAGAGCTCCTTCTTGAATCTCTTTACTCTTCTTCCTCGTAATTGGGACTTGTGTGGATGATTCACCTAAGGTAGGTGTACAAACAAAAGATCCTATTGGAACATCTCCTTCTTATGTTTCCTCTTCTTCATCTACCGCCTCAAATTCTATTTCTTCAACATCCGGAGGAAGGAATTCTAATGGCTCCTTGGGAGGTGTTTTTCTCTTGATTCTTTTGTATCCTTTACCCTTCTTAAGGACTCGTCCTTGAGGAGCCTGAATTCTCAACATTAACCATTGCACACTCCTATCCAAGACTGTCCTTCAAATTTTCTTGATGTCAATTATTTCTTCAGCATCCTAGTCAATTGGATCCAGATTCTTGGTACCAATATTCAAAGCTTCATAGGAGGGATCTAATACAACTCCATCATCCACCAACATGTCAGGAATGTTTTCTTTAATACCTAGTTCTGCCATGAGTGCAACCCGCAATATTTCATAGTTCTTCTTTCTCAAATCATACTCATCCTGCCGATCACTCCAAAAGTCTTCTAACAAGTTGAAATGTCTAGTGAACACTGAAGGCAATAAGGCATACATCTTTTTTTTTGGATCAAAATACTTACAAGCAGTGTACAATCCCAATTTCAATTGTATCAATTCACTACAGACCACCTTTTCCCCTACCAAGTGTTGATAGCTATATTCCCCCAAATTCATGGGAAATTTATGACATCCAGTTTTATACTTGATCCCAAACCGAGCATTAACTCCAATAGCTTGGTATACAAACTCCATTAGCACTATCCTGTTACTACAGCATCTTGGAAGCAAATGTGGATGACCTTCAAAACCAGCCAACCTGAAGTATGTAAACTTAGGGTATTGGATATATCAACATCCCCATTCAGCAATGAATGCCATAGCTTCTTGACTCAACCTGTATCTGACATCTCCATTCAATTGGTTGATAATCACATATAAAAATGCATCATTGACTCTTCTGAAATGATTCTCAGCAACTTGAAGAGACAATTGATCATAGTGATCCCATACCTTCTTCTTCCCATCCAAGGCTCCCATTATTCCTACTCTGTTCAAACCTGGGAAAATCCCCAATTTGGCTGCTACATATACAATGTAAGAAGTCATGAAGAAACACTTAGTGTTTCTGATGTTAGTCAACTGATCATGGATAGCATTTGACAAAATCATTGGCCAATCAAACTGATAATCACCATGTAAGATTATTTGGATGAAACATCCATTCCTTCAACCGTAGTGTGTCCCTCTTCCCAAACACCCTTGACAGCATCAATATTAAATCTGATACTTCCTTCTTGAAATCTGCCCTCTTCGACTGATCTTCAAGTTTACTCAAGGATTTCTTCTCCGTCTTCAACCATTTCTTATTAAAATGAGACTTATTTGAATCCTTATACTTGCTATAATTCTGTAAGGCCTCTGCTTTAGTTAGTTGCACCAAGTTCTTGGGATCCGAGACATCAAATATATTTTTTAACATCTGAGGAGTAAGATCAATGATCACATTATTCTGTGAATCCATGCATAGTCTTGTAGCAGGATTGTAGGCACTAGCTGCTGTTAATATCAACTCAGGGCATTGGACTGATAAAGGGAACACAGTGATATGTGCCAGGCCGGAATCAACAATCCTTTATGTCCTTCCTGTCAAATTTTCTCGTTGTGCAAAGGTTTCTCCATATAACTCTTCAAATTTATATTGGCCCAAATTGGTATCCGTGATATCTGCCCAATCTGATTCCACCTTGCTCACCTTTACCACTGGACTCCTGTGATTATACCTCAAGGTATAAGGCATTTGTTCGGGCTTTAACTTCTTTGGATTTGGTGTTGCCTTTGATGTTCCAATGGGTTGATTCCTTCGAGCAGCTTCCCCTGATGTTCCTGACATCTTTCAACTGTCCTACAAAGAAAACCTCTAATTAGCTCTTTAGCCATCATCATAAAACATGCTTTCAAAACATACCTTTCATATATGCATCGAAGTCGAAACCAGACAGAAACTTAATTTAAAACAATCTCTTTTACAACACTGCCAGACTCGGAGCTAAAACCGATACAAATACTTCACTTAACAATGAACGGGCTCGGAGTTGGAACCGGGATGGTGATCGGAACCAGAATCGGAATGAAAAAGGGATTTGATTTATTTCAAATTTTCATACTTTCATATTCCATTTCCACTCTGCCTCCGCTTCCGTCCAAGTTATCATTATTCCCCAAGGAAGACCTTTATTGTACGTGGAGCCGGAAAGGGGATGGAAACAAAATCAATAACTTTTGTAAAAAAGAATTCTTAAGTTCATCATTGATTCCAATCCCGCCTCCGCCTAGGTTAATCATGATGTCATCAAATGATTTTTTTAATTTAACATATAACTTCATGATTAAAACTAAGGTCGCTTTAAATAAAAAAAGGCTTTAAAACACTACACCCATATGACCATGGGGAACGACTATATTTAAGGAATCATATTTAAATCATTTAACTGTGATCACTAAAAGATACAAAACCCTAATCTAACAAAACCCAATAAAACTAGGGCACAGATTCTAAACCTTGCCATTTACCAAATCGAACACACGACAAAAACCCTAAGTAAAAACGATAAATCTATCTACCTCACTGTAAATCTCTAACTTTTAACAAGCACCATTAAAACCCTAATTTATTCTAATCTACTGCAAATCAAAAATAACACGACGTGATCACGATTAAGATGTGAAAGCGACCATGCTCAAAAATAGAAAGAAACAAAATGACAGTACAAGAAACAAAAGACTTAAAACAAACAAACAAAATAAAACAAGAAACTACTCGTATAACCATGCCAAGAAGCACAAATTCAATTGAAACTAAATGATCGAAACTACGAGCAGATAAAAAACAAAACGCAACAAACACGATAGTAAATAAACAAAGAACAATAATAATAAGAAAACCCTACCTCAAATGCAAAAGAACCTGAGCTAACCTTTTGTACTGATTCGCACACAATATCCTTCCTCTCTTTCGATCAATTTGCTCAAACGAACTCTGCTGCTGCTCTTTCGTGCTCTTAGATCTTTACCAATGACAATAATGATTCGATTAACCCTTAATAAAGGTAAAAATGCTAATTTCTACCTACACGAGCAGCTGTCATTAATGCATAAAACGCAGTTAAGGCGGAGTTGGAACTGTGAGAGAACGAACACTTCTCGGTAGTGTCACTTCAGTCAAAAAGTCAACGATCCAAAAGTGGCGGGGGCGGAACTAAAATGAAAACTGATTCTCAAATTTTCAAATTCATGAAATTTCCAAACTTAATTCCTATTCCGGTTCCGGGTCCACCAACTAAACACTAAACAAAACCAAACACAAAAAAAAGTAAAGTAAAGGACCAACATAATAAAACTAAACACAAAGACCAAGACTAAAGCACAAATAAAAATAGCGAAGGCGGGGTCGAAATAGACTATGATTTTGCAATTGTTGATAAAGACCAACTTAACACTCACTCCGGCTCCTGCTTTGCTAAAGATAAATGAAAAGATAAAAAGAAAGACCGTCGAGATGGGAACCAAAACAAACTTCAAAAGAACTTTCATAACCCGAATCAGTTCTGCTTCCACTTCCGACAGACTAAATCAAAAATAAACAAAGTGTTGGAAGCAAAATGATCCCAAACTTTATTTAAAAAATAATAAAGGATAAAGAAAAACAACAGGGACCCATTTTGACCAAGGCAAAAGATGAGGTGGTTATGCAAGGCATAACAAATGGTGACTTGGCTGGGAAAATGGTTTACCCATTTTCAAGATACCCAAAGAAATTTTCAGTCATCCAATAACTACTAGCTTATAAACACTTTAACTTTGAATAAAATCATATATTTTTAGGATAAGTTTGAGCTAGAATCTCAGATGTATGTGCCCATGAGTTATCTCTGAATCTGAGTGTGTGCTTATATTGTGCATCATTCTTCATAGATACTTTCTCTATTCTTTGAACCACCATACCTAAAATTCAAGCTACATGATTTGAGTCCTTTAACTGTCGTGCATTAAAATACTGGGTACTGCTCCACTGCCAGACAGGCATCCATAGCCCCAACGGAAATGCCTTTAGTTCTCACAAAGCATTGCTCTACTGTCATCTAGGTGTCCATAGCCCCGATAGAGATACTTGATTACCCACTTGATATTGAGCTTGCTTTTTCTTTCTTTCTTTTCATTCTTTTTTTTTTACAAGTGGAAATTCTTTTATGCATCTCTCAATACTCAGATTCAATGAATCTAAAATGTGGGTTGAGAACTACAATGGATATCATGATAGTCTTGGAATTGGATTTTTCACTTGAATCAAAGGTAGAGTCATTCTAAAATAAATAGGCATTTACTCATGCAGATGGTTTTATCTAGTTTGGTGACAGATTTTTGATGATAATGCATGAGATATTCACAGTGTATCTTCTTACCTTTAAATAACTTCTCAAACCCAAACTAGAATGATCATAGGACATAAGTTTCAGAACAACATCCTTTTCAATGATGATAATGAAAATACCTAAACCAGTTTCTCTCCTAGTACCAAGAGCATACTTTGAATAACAACCCCAAGTCTTCAGATGAACAAAATAAAGATCCCCAATGAAACAAAAACTCAAAAACCAAAACAAAACAAAAAAAACAAAGAAAACCAAAACAAAAACAAAAACAAAACAGAAACCTAACTAAAACAAAAAGAAAACCTAAAACAAAAATAAAAACAAAACTAAAACCTATCTATATAAAAACTTAATTACATATGATACAGTATAATACATCCTTCTTCAAAAATATCAGACCTTCTATGCACCAAAGTAGTGTTTGAGAAACTGACCATTAACGAGTAATGGAACAAGCTCTCCCATTAAGGTACTCAAATGAAAAGCATTCTCACCTAATATTTTGGCCACTTGATAAGGACCTAACCAAAGTCTATCAAACTTCTGGTGATCTCCCTTCTTTTCTTTAGCTTTATCCCATAATAACACAAGGTCTAATATTCTAAAAGCCTTTATCTTGGCTCTCTTGTCAAACCAACGTTTGACAATAGTCTGATGTTTAGAGAATTGCTGCAAAGTAGCATCTCTTTGTTCTTCCATATTCAACAAATTAAGCAGTCTAACCTCAATCCTATCATCCTTGGAGTAAAATTCCTGCATGAACTTCAAAACAGGTATTTATAAATGAATGGGAAAGATTGGATCTTGGCCATAGACCAACATAAAGGGTGAATTTCCTAGGGCTGCTTTGATTCTGGTTCGATCTGCCCATAAGACAAATCTCAACTGGGTATGCCAGTCCCTAGGGTTACTTTCTAACAACTTTCTTATAACTTCCAACAAGTTCTTATTTGTGGACTCAGCCACTCCATTCCCCTGAGGGTAATAATTGGAAGAATATTTTAACACAACCTTATGCTCATATGCCCATGAAATAAACTCAGCAAAAGAAAAAGTAGGGTCGTTATCACATACCAGAGCGAACGGAATTCCAAACCTGGTTGTGATGTTCTCAGTTAGAAACTTGATGACCACCTCTATGGTGCTATTCTTGCAAGGTTGTGCTTCCCTCCAACATGTGCAGTAATCAGTTACAGTCAAGATGAATTTATGTCCTGCAGAAGAATTTGGATTAATCACATCTACAAAATCAAGTGCCCATTGAGCAAATGGCCTTACCTCATATACCGGTTGTAGGGGCATTGCAGGATTTCTTTCTCTAGGTGCAGAATTTTGACATACATGACAAGTCCTATAATGTTGGTGTGCATCTCTAAACACATAAGGCCAATAATAGCCTGACCTTAAAATCTGATGTGCCAAAGCATCAGTTGATCCATGTCCTGTTTCGTGCCTGCCATGAAATTCATTTATAGCATGTTTAGCTTCTTGCTAATCTAGGCAGCGTAGATAGATTCCTTGGAAATTCTTCTTGTAGATTGATCCCCCTTTAAGCATATAATGGGCACTCTTCATCCTCAATGATCTCCTTTGAGTAGCATTCATTCCTTCTGGACACTTGTTACTGAGGAGGAAGAAGACTAAATCTTTATACCAGGGATCTTTTGTGAATGATTACACAGTGTACTGTTGACAAGTTATACTTCTATCCACTTCAGCCATTGCCTTTAACAAACCTTGACCTCTTACAAGCTTCATTGGATGAATCTCCAGGTAAACTCTTGTAATATTTCCATCCATTTCCCTCTTCTTTCCCCTAATTCACTTTGCAATAGGAGGGACTTTACAGCTGGATCTGGGACTATGGCCATAACCTGACTTCTGATTATGTAATGTCTAAATTTCTTTACTACTCTAACCAATGCAAAGGCTTGTTTTTCCAATGATGAATATCTTAATTCTGCATTTTTAAAGGGAGAGCTCATAAAAGCAATTGGTCTCTCCTCGTTCTCTTCTCTTCTCTGTGTTAACACTGTTGCACATGAATGTTCAGAAGCAAAAGAATAAAGATAGAAAGGTTTTAGATAATCTAGGCTTGTTAAAATAGGTGCCTCAGATATAGCTTGTTTAATCTGCATGAAAGCAGACTTGGCCTCTTCACTCCATTCAATCTTTGCATCCTTCTTCATCATTTTGTTGAGTGGTTTGACAATCTCTACAAACCCTGTTATAAACTTCCTGACAAAATTAATTCTTTCAAAGAAAGATCTCATTTCCTTCTTACTTCCTGGCCTCGTCAATTTCAAAATGGCCTCCACTCGGTTAGGATCTATGGAAATTCCCTCCTCTGATATAATGTGACCTAAAATTTTTCCTTCGGAAACTCCAAATACACATTTCTTTGGGTTAAGAGAAACACCATAACTGATACATTTCTTTAGCACTTTCTCCAAATCAGCAGCATGATCTTCTCTATTCTTAGAGAAGATAGTTAGATCATCAACATAGATGATTATACACTTTCCTATCAGATCTTTAAAAGCTACATCCATCGCCCTTTGAAAAGTTGCACCAGCATTGATTAGACCAAATGGCATCCTTCTATAGGCAAATGTGCCCCATTTTGTAGTGAAAGCCATCTTCATCCTATCTTCATGACTTACTAGGACTTGATTGTATCCTGAATACCCATCCAAGAAAGACATCATCTATGATCCATTGACCTTTTGCAATACTTCATCAAGGGAAGGTAATGGATAGTTGTCCTTCTCAGAGGACTTGTTTAAATTTCTGAAATCCACACACAGCCTAATTTCACCATTCTTCTTCCTTACAGGAACTAGATTAGCCACCCATGTAGAGTGTCTAACTGGAAAGATTATTCTTGTAGCCAACAGTTTATGTACCTCTTTCTGAATCAGAGGTTCAATTAATGCATTGACTGGGCATTGCTTTTGGTGAAACAGCTTGGCTTCTGGCTTAAGAGGAATTGTATGCGTGATGACAGATATATCAAAAGTTTTCAAGTCATCATAGCTCCAAGAAATTGCTTCAATATTCTGTGTCAAGACTCTAATGATCTCATCCTTAATCTCTTGAGAACAAGTCTTCCCTATAAGAACATTCCTTTCTAGGCCTGAGTGAGCCAAATTAACGGATTCATACTTACCTCCATCACTCTTCATAGGCATTATTTGATAAGCTCATGGATCTGAATCAAATATTTTTTCCAATGCTATCATCCCTTTTGGGATGTTATTGCTCTTTAAATCCCATATCCCTTCTGGATTGTCACTTTCTGGATCCCAATCTCCCTGATCTCTGTCAGAGTCATCAATTATCTGTCCTTGAAATACATCAGAACTTCCAAAAAGGCCAAAATGTGTTGATCATCATTAAACACCTTAAAATGCCTGATATTATCAGGAATGGCCGGAACTGAAACCAACTCCACAAAAAACCTCTTTAGATTTGAATCTTGCATAGGCTCTAATGTACTTGTTGCAACAACAAGAGCATCTACAATTTTATTTTCTTCCCTTGGAATAAGAGTAATCCCAAAGGCATCAAATTTTTTTATTAAATTCCAAACCCTATTTCTATAGGCAACCAATCTCTTGTTATGGCACGTGTATTGGCTACGTACTTGTTTCACAATTACCTCAGAATCTCCCATCACTGCAAGAGCAGTTACCTTCTTCTTATGAGCAAACATGAGCCCTCTTGCAAGTGCTTCATATTCTGCCACATTATTAGTACAACCAAACTGCAATCTATAAGAAGCAAAGTAAGTTTTTCCTTTTGGATTGGTTAGTTCAATTCCTGCTCCACTTCCTGCTTTAGATTTAGAACCATCAAATTTAAGAGTCCACAGCTGGTCTTTGGCTGGGAGTTCTTTCTTTTTAGAAGCAACAGGGAATTTGTCACTTATGACATGTGGAAGCTCGGGATTTGCTGATCATTAGCAATTATCTTGAGGCTAGGCTCAATTGAAGATTCTCCTATGTTCCCAATTTGTTCAACAATTATCTCCTGAGTGATCTCTTGAGTTAATTTACCATCTAATTCATCTTTCATTAACACCTTGGGCATTGGTAAAGCATCTGGAGTAGGGGTATTGAAATGAAACTGAGATACTTCCACTTCTTCTTGATCTGGAAAACCTAAAACCTAAGTCTACTCTACTGGTAAGAAAACTTCTTCTTGAGGAAGACTAACTCATGTAAGAATTTTTGCATCCTTAACTTGGAAGGAGAACTCATTGATGGGAGTCTCAGTTCCCTCTTGAAATTTTTGTTTAGGCTGATCTACATGCCTTAGAATATCCGTGCATGACTGACATGTCAACTCTGAATGGTTATGATAGTGAATCCTACACCAATTAGGAAGCAATAAACTACTCAAATCAGTTTATGCTCCTAAAACCAACCTATCTTGTTGCAATTTCCTTATTAGAACCTACTGGTTGATGTGAATCATTGAGTCACTATGATCTAAGGATGATGTATCCTCAGGACTAACTACAGAGAAAGTAAGGACTTCCTCTTGTTTGTAAACACCTATCTTAGTCTCAAAGAATGCTACTTCATTTGGAGTATCATACTCTATAATCATGTGTTTGAGTCTAGGTTCACTTTCAATTCTTATATGGGTGGCAACTCCTTTCCAAGGTAACCACATGTGCGAGAAATCCGAAGATAGATATCCTCCTATGCTTTTCATTAGCTCTCGACTTAAGAGCATACCATATGTTTCTGGGATATCAGCTATTTGGATATCTATATAGGTCTGGATCCTTGGATCTGATCCAATTTGGACATGCATGTTCTTCAACTCAACTACAACATTGACTTCAGTTTTATCCAACTAAATCACCTTTTTGTTGGTTGGGATAGGACCCAATCCTAACTTCTTACAAATCAAAAAAGGCATAACATTCCCTGATGCTCCAAAATCTAATAAACAATTGTGTAGATTCTTTCCAAAAATTCTCAAACTTAACAAGAAAGGTGGGGTATTGATCTTACCTTTATACATAGTTGCATTTGTCTCCTTTGTAAGAGTCACTTTACCTTTCCCTTTTAGGCGATCTGCCTCTTCCAAAGCTTATAATACCACCTCTCGTTGAGTTGGGCACCACTTCATGATGTCAAAGAAAGACAGTGATGTCTTCTACCTCTGTAATTTTGCAACAAAGTCAAACTCCAAATCATTCCTAACTTGGTACTTAGGAAAAGAAGACTAATTACCTCTGTTCTGAGAATTAGAAGGTCCCTTTGGCGGAGGTGGATTATTATCTGCATTCTGATTTGGTGGAACCATGTTATTTAGGGGTGCAGCTGTTGTGAATAGCCCCTTGTTCTGATTTCTTAGAAAGTGGCCACCCTTATATTGGAATGCTTGAGCATCATAAACATCTTCCTCTGGCTGATTATCCCCTTGCATAGGGAATTGATACTTCTCTTCAATGGTTTCATAAGTCATGGCAGTGCTAACTGACCCATTATCTTGATTGGAATTTCCTATTAGAGGATGGGCATCAGCCTGTGCTATTTTCACAATCTTCTCCATTTCTGGGCAATTAACCTCAAAATGGGCTGTTGTATCATGCAGCCTACACCAATTTGTCATAAAATTCAAATCAGCAACATTGGCAGTATGTGGTCTTTTTTCTCCTGCTTGATAGTTGTGAGGGACTCCCCCATTGTTAGGTCCAGTATTCCACTGCCTATTATTGTTGTTGTTGTTGAATCTTTGATTATATCCTCTATTCTAATTTTGATAATTTTGGTTTGAGGAGTTCTGATTTTGGAAATTCCTATTGGTGTTCTGATTCTAGTAATTTCCCTCATAATTATAACCTCCTTGATTGTTGTAATTCTGGTTTTGATTATTGGGAGGGTTTTGCCTCAGCTGTGCCATGTCATTTGACATTTGTGAGAGAGTCTTTTTAAGAGTCTCCAACTCACTTGTGAGTTGAACAGTTTGTTCATTCTGCATATTTTGGACTATGGCTGGGGAATGGACATGGGTTGGTCCTCCCCCTTATTGTGGTTGCTTTTGAGATTCTTGTTGTTGTGGTTGATGTGAGGCATCTTGTACACCATTACTAAAGAAGGGCACAGTGGGTGGAGCTTGCAACTCAGATATAGGTCCATATTGGGAATAAGACATCCCTGGAACAGTGTTGTATAATGGTGGATTAGGCATCTGATAATTCATTGGAGGAAGAACTGCTCCTAATCCTCCAGATTGCAAACTTATCTTCTATTGCAATTTGATAACCAAATGATAGATCTTAGAAAATGAGTCAATTTCATCAGGTTGATAAGTTATTTGCAAGAACAAGCCAACCAAAGGGTCAACAACTCTCAAATATGCCTGTATGGCCATACTCTCTGGTACTAATTAAGGCTCTTGTAGCCTACGATACATCCTTTGGAACCTAGTGTTAAACAAGGGCAATGGTTCATAATCTTCTTTCCTTATGGTGGCAAACTGGTGATACAATATTGCAGGATCAACATAAACCCTAAATTGATTAACAAAAGCATTTTCCAAATCTATCCAACCTAGGATAGATCCCTGAGACAGATTTAGATACCAATTATATGCCATATCTCCCAAACAATAAGGAAATAGTCTACATACCACATCTTGGTGAGCAACTTGAGCTCTTGTGCAAGCACCTTTGAACACTTGTATATGTTCTTCAGCACTTCTCGACTCTCCATGCATGTATTTTGGACAGAACCTCTCTGGGTTCTTTGGTAAATCACGGAAACCCCCAGGAATAGACCCTAACGGGGAGGGATTATTCACAAAGTAAGCTATTGGTGGGATGATTTGGACAGGTGGTGATATAGGACGAATTGCTGGTGACACAAGCCTATTTGGAGGTGATGATGTAGGTGGAATGGGTGGTGGTGTAGATGGATTTGGAGGAAATCCAAGTGGAGTAAGTGGTGGTGGCAGTGTAGGTATCAAAATCCTACGAGCGTGAGGTCTTGATCTAACCGGAGTTTGCAATTCTTGTAAAGGTTATGGGTCAGTAGAGGATCTCAAAATCCTCCCATATTTCCCCGGTGAGAAAGATCCTATGCAAGCCAGCTTGTCTTTTCAAGCCCTCCATCTAGCGCCAACTTCTATTGATGGTTAAAATGACACAAACAACATTAAAATAGAATATTTCTACTCTATTTCTCCTGAAAAAGAAATACAACATATAGTGGCCTAACTCCCAAGGTCCTGTTAGTTGGTTCTCAACTGTCTGGTGTCACTCAATTGGTTCATGCAACTGTAATGTTCAAGGGGCCTGTGCTGGTAACAAAAGATTCAAGCAATGACTCTTTTCATCAAAATAGTTCCTATAATTAAAGGGGTTTTAAACAAAAGAAAAATATGGAACAAAGGGGGGGTAACCAATAAATTTGAATCAACTTTATCTAACATCTAGACATATATCTTCAATAATGAATATTTTTCCAATCAGATCAAGAAAACCATAAGATGACACAATCTATAGAATAATCTATACCATTGCATACATTTTAGATGCTTAACTAATTTCACACTTACATATCACGAATACTTCAAGAATTTTAGAACAACACACATTCATTCATCATCAAGATTATAGATCAACAAACTTCAATAAATTTAATTCAATGACAATCTAACAAGATAATCCTTAAATCTGGTTTCTTCTAATGATTTTTACCACATAAGAAACTATCATGCTTTAGCACAATCACTGGCATTCAGATAGATTATAACTTATCAGCCTTATCAAATGAAACAACTCAATTCTAACTCCATATTGCGTAAAAATCTGTAATTCTATTAACTGTAAAAAGATCAAGTAACAATGTATCTCAAAATGATCACTACAAAATTCTATCTCCTAGCATAAGGTAAGCCAATTCTATTCTCAATTAGCTGACCTTTACAATATGATACCCATTGGGTATTTATAGATATACAAAAGTTTGAACTCTACGTCTATTTTAGGCTATCCACCTTTTTAGGAACTAAACTCTCTTGGAAACTCAGATCCATTTGATCTTAAGTTCTTGCATTTAGACATTCAATTTTATCCAAAAATAGAAGATAGAAGAGAAGAATAAGTCATGCACTCAAAAAGCTATCAGTGTTGCATGCAACATGCAAAGAAGAGGAACATCATGCATGCAGGGATTCATGCATGTGAAGCTGGATCTGCCATAAACTCATCGTAGCTGGTGAAGACTTGCTGTAATGTATCCATTTCTGGCCCATCAATCCATCTATCTTCAAACTTGATATGATCCAACTCTGCTGCAGCAAATTCCCTCATAATCTTTATTTTTTATTAATTCTCTACCGTAGCTTTTATCTCTTCTTTGACCTCTACTAGCCGATCTATTACCAAGTCTTCTTTATCATCCTTTTCCTGCATGAGTCCTTTGAACCTTTCATCCCATTTCTCTTTAATTTGACTCAAAGGCATGCCATCTTTTGTCATCACATTTACATCTACAATTATGGCAATGACTGCTTCCAATTCTTCCAACTGCTCAGTCAAATTATTAATTGCTTCCTGAATCTCATCCTTGTGTTTACACAAAACGCCAGTCCTAAACTGGAGTATGCGAGAAGTTTTCTCCACAAAATCTTTGTTGTCTTCCTCAAGTATGGATTGTTCCAGAAGACTTGTTAGAGGCAATGCACTTACCTTTTCTAACTTTTGACTATATTCTTTGTACTCTTCTTCTTGTTTTTCTGATGCCTCAATGTATTTATGCATCTCTTTTATCAATCCTTCTGCATCCCTGTAGGCTTCAAAACCTCTCACTAAAACTTCACTTACCTCTCGATTCAATTTGTCTACCCACTGGTCTACCATCTCCGCCTTACCTCTAACCTGCATCAAATCATCTACCTCCTTCTTGCTTAACAAAATAGGAGTTTCAATGGCTGCAACCTGTTGTGATCTTGGAGAGGAGACACTCTTCAAGAATGAATGCAATTGATCTAATTGAGCTTTAAGCTCATCCTTCTTTTGCTTATCCTTGATCATTCTTGATTTGGTCATTGAAGCCACTACATAAATCAAGTTCATTTGCTAATTTCTAGTGGATCTTCCCAAATTGACCGTACTCAGCTGATAATCTGTTAGTTGCATATCCCCTACCTCCTTTTATGTCATTGGCATGGCACATTCAGAAATAATTTCCCCTTTATCTGTGAGTCGGGTAGAATGTAAAATTTTAGCCTTCTTCTTAGGCCTCTCCTGCTCAATCCCCTTCATCATATCCTCCCAATTGAGAGGTTGTGGATGTGCTCTTGCCCTTTTCTACAGGTCTAATTTCAACCAAGTAGGTGCACTTGGAGCAGTAGTCATCATGGAAGAGGAAGCAACAATTGTAGAAGGTGGCTAAACATCTACCTGAGGTTGAGAGTCAACCTTTGATTTCTCTTGTTGCTCATGCAGTATATGCATCTGCACCAACTTCTCAGCTTCTTCTCTGTCTTTTTGTTCTTTCCTTTTCCTTCCTCTTATTTTTCTAGAGCTTCTTTTTCCAATCTCTCTTTTTCCAAAGCCTCTAGTTTCTCTTTCTCTAATATCTCTACCTCTAAGACTTTGAATTTCTCTGCCTTCACCTTTTCTTCTTTAGCTTGCTGCTTCTTTACTAGCTCCTCAACATCTCTCCTCTTTCTCAAGCTTTCTACTTCTTCTTTCTGACGAGCTTCCTCTACAAGTTTCAATTTAACAACCAAAATTTCCTTTTCCCTTCGATTCCTTGCTTTTTCTTCCTCAAGATCATGAATTTTCTGTATCAATTCCAATTTTTCATTCTCTTCTTTGATCTTGAGCTCATTTTCTTGTTGCCTTATTTGCTTCTCCACTTCATCAGTTGCTGCTTTAGTTTCTATTTCCTTTTGTTGCTCCACTACAGCCCTTGCATCAAAATCTCTTTTTGCATCCTCAAATAGCTTCCACTGCTCTTCATGTGTTAACATCTGTTCAATATCCTCATCTAGAGGCATGTTCTCTTGTAGATCTTTCTCTGACAGAGTCTCATCCGAATCTGTCTCTACTTCCAGAACTTCTTTCTCCATTGCTTTTCCCTTAGCAGCTTCAACCATGCTATGAAGAGCTCCTTCTTGAATCTCTTTACTCTTCTTCCTCGTAATTGGGACTTGTGTGGATGATTCACCTAAGGTAGGTGTAGAAACAATAGATCCTATTGGAACATCTCCTTCTTGTGTTTCCTCTTCTTCATCTACTGCCTCAAGTTCTATTTCTTCAACATCCAGAGGAAGGAATTCTAATGGCTCCTTGGGAGGTGTTTTTATCTTGATTATTTTATATCCTTTACCCTTCTTAAGGACTGGTCCTTGAGGAGCTTGAGTTCTCAACATCAACCACTGCACACTCCTATCCAAGACTGTCCTTCCAATTTTCTCGATGTCAATTGTTTCTTCAGCATCCCAATCAATTGGATCCAGATTCTTGGTACCAATATTCAAAGCTTCATAGGAGGGGTCTAATACAACTCCATCATCCACCAACATGTCAGGAATGTTTTCTTTAATACCTAGTTCTGCCATGAGTGCAACCGAAAATCTTTCATAGTTCTTCTTTCTCAAATCATACTCATCCTGTCGATCACTCCAAAAGTCTTCTAACAAGTTGAAATGTCTAGTGAACACTGAAGGCAATAAGGCATACATCTTTTTCTTTGGATCAAAATACTTACGAGCAGTGTACAATCCCAATTTCAATTGTATCAATTCACTACAGACCACCTTTGCCCCTACAAAGTGTTGACGACTATATTCCCCCAACTTCATGGGAAATTTATGACATCCAGTTTTATACTTGATCCCAAACCGAGCATTAACTCCAATAGCTTGGTATACAAACTCCATTAGCACTATCCTGTTACTACAGGATCTTGGAAGCAAATGTGGATGACCTTCAAAACCAGCCAACCTGAAGTATGTAAACTTAGGGTATTGGATATACCAACATGCCCATTCAGCAATGAATGCCATAGCTTCTTGACTCAACCTGTATCTAGCATCTCCATTCAATTGGTTGATAATCACATATAAAAATGCATCATTGACTCTTCTGAAATGAGTCTCAACAACTTGAAGAGACAATCGATCATAGTGATCCCATACCTTCTTCTGCCCATCCAAGGCTCCCATTATACCTACTCTGTTCAAACCTAGGAAAATCGCCAATCTGGCTGCTACATATACAATGTAAGAAGTCATGAAGAAACACTTAGTGTTTCTGATGTTAGTCAACTGATCATGGATAGCATTTGACACAATCATTGGCCAGTCAAACTGATAATCACCATGTAAGATTATTTGGATGAAATGAAACATCCATTCCTTGAACCATAGTGTGTCTCTCTTCCCAAACAACCTGGACAGCATCAATATTAAATAAGATACTTCCTTCTTGAAATCTGCCCTCTTCGGCTGATCTGCAAGTTTGCTCAAGGATTTCTTCTCCGTCTTCAACCATTTCTTATTTAAATGAGACTTATTTGAATCCTTATGCTTGCTAAACTTCTCCAAGGCCTCTACTTTAGTTAGCTGCACCAAGTTCTTGGGATCCAAGACATCAAATATATTTTGAAACATCTGAGGAGTAAGATCAATGATCACATTATTCTTTGAATCCATGCATAGTCTTGTAGCAGGATTGTAGGCACTGGCTGCTGTTATTATCAACTCAAGGCACCGGACTGATAAAGGGAACACAGTGATATGTGCCAGGTCAGAATCAACAATCCTTTATGTCCTTCTTGTCAAATTTTCTCGTTGTGCAAAGGTTTCTCCATATAACTCTTCAAATTTATACTGGCCCAAATTAGAATCCGTGATATTTGCCTAGTCTGATTCCACCTTGCTCACCTTTACCACTGGACTCCTATGATTATACCTCAAGGTATAAGGCAGTTTTTCTGGCTTTAACTTCTTTGGATTTGGTGTTGCCTTTGATGTTCCAATGGGTTGATTCCTTCGAGCAGCTTCCCTTGATGTTCTTGACATATTTCAACTTTCCTACAAAGAAAACCTCTAATTAGCTCTTTAGCCATCATCATAAAACATGCTTTCAAAACATACCTTTCATATATGCATCGAAGTCGAAACCAGACATAAACTTAATTTAAAACAATCTCTTTTACAACACTGCCAGACTCGGAGCCAAAACCGATATAGATACTTCACTTAACAATGAACGGGCTCGAAGTCAGAACCGGGATGGTGATCGGAACCAGAATCGAAATGAAAAAGGGATTTGATTTATTTCAAATTTTCATACTTTCATATTCCATTTCCACTTCGCCTCCGCTTCTGTCCAAGTTATCATTATTCCCCAAGGAAGACCCTTGTTGTACGTGGAGCCAAAAACGGGATGGAAACGGAATCAATAACTTTTGTAAAACATAATTCTTAAGTTCATCATTGATTCCAATCCCGCCTTCGCCTAGGTTAATCATGACGTCATCAAATGATTTTGTTAATTTAACATATAACTTCATGATTAAAACTAAGGTCGCTTTAAAACACTACACCCATATGACCATGGGGAACGACTGTATTTAAGGCATCATATTTAAATCATTTAATTGTGATCACTAAAAGATACAAAACCCTAATCTAACAAAACCCGATAAAACTAGGGCACAGATTCTAAACCTTGCCATTTACCAAATCGAACACACGACAAAAACCCTAAGTAAAAACGATAAATCTATCTACCTCACTGTAAATCTCTAACTTTTAACAAGCACCATTAAAACCCTAATTTATTCTAATCTACTGCAAATCAAAAATAACACGACGCGATCACGATTAAGACGTGAAAGCGACCATGCTCAAAAATAGAAAAAAACAAAACGACAGTACAAGAAACAAAAGACTTAAAACAAATAAACAAAATAAAACAAGAAACTACTCGTATAACCATGCCAAGAAGCGCAAATTCAATTGAAACTAAATGATCAAAACTATGAGCAAATATAAAACAAAATGCAACAAACGCGACAGTAAATAAAAAAAGAACAACAATAATAAGAAAACCCTACCTCAAACGCAAAAGAACCCGAGCTAACCTTTTGTACTGATTCGCACACAATATCCTTCCTCTCTTTCGATCAATTCGCTCAAATGGACTATGTTGCATCTCTTTCGTGCTCTTAGATCTTTAACAATGACAATAATGATTCGTTTAACCCTTAATAAAGGTAAAAATGTTAATTTCTACCTACATGAGCAGCTGTCATTAATGCATTAAAACGCAGCTAAGGCGGAGTCGGAACTATGAGAGAACGAACACTTCTCGGTAGTGTCACTTCAGTCAAAAATTCAACGATCCAAAAGTGGCGGGGGCGGAACTAAAATGAAAACTGATTCTCAAATTTTCAAATTCATGAAATTTCTAAACTTAATTCCCATTCCGGTTCCGGGTCCGCCAACTAAACACTAAACAAAACCAAACACAAAAAAAAGTAAAGTAAAAGACCGACATAATAAAACTAAACACAATGACCAAGACTAAAGCATAAATAAAAATAGCGGAGGCGGGGTCAGAATAGACTATGATTTTGCAATTGTTGATAAAGACCAACTTAACACTCACTCCGGCTCCGGTTCCACTAAAGACAAACGAAAAGCTAAAAAGAAAGACCGTCGGGATGGGAACCAAAACAAACTTCAAAAGAACTTTCATAACCCAAATCAGTTCCGCTTCTACTTCCGACAGACTAAATCAAAAATAAACAAAGTGTTGGAAGCAAAATGATCCCAAACTTTATTTAAAAAATAATAAAGGATAAAGAAAAACAAGGGGGACCCATTTTGACCAAGGCAAAAGATGGGGTGGTTATGCAAGGCATAACAGGTTGGTTGCGGGTTATGCTAAAAATATAGGATGAAATAATAACAATGAATTAAAGGCACATGTGGTGTGGTGGGGTATGAGAATAATTAAGATCTTGGGCTTTAAAAAGGTGGAGATTGAAGAAGACTCCAAAATTATTATTGAATTATAGCAAAGTAATAATCCTCCACCTTGAAAGATCAAGAATATGATAGAAGAGTTCATATCCATAATGAAGAGTTTTGTTGAGAGGAAGGTAAGACACGTCCACAGAGAAGGTAACTAGGTAGAAAATATTTTTTGTAATCTAGGTTTGAATTCCTTGGATTGGAACAAATTGCAAGTTTAATTCAAATCTCCCCACTCAAATTCAAGGAGATTCTTTCTAAGGATAAATAAAATATTTCTTCTAAAGGAGTTTTTCTCTATTTTTAATCAGTATAAAGGATCCAAATTTTAGTAATAAGAGTTATGAAATGGGCAGATTAAAAGGTGGTAGTCTTATTATTTTTCTGGATGGTGATACCTTTTTTTTGACCTTTTGATTGCGTGAAAAGAATGAGAGTTATGATCATTTTCTCCTCTGTGTGGGATTTATTTTGCATGATTAAGGAGGTTCTTTTCACTAGATGGGGAACTAAAGGAAATAATTGGAATGTCTTAGAAATTTTCAAAAAAAATAGAGAAATGATGGATCAGCCAGTACCTTCCTTTGGGGGATGAGCTATTTTCATGTTGTCCCTCGTGTTATGAAAATAAAGAAAGGAGTTCTTAATTGCAAGAGAAGGTGGAGATTTGTTTTAAGGATCTATGTTGATAGGAATTGTATTTTTATCTACCATTTCTCTTGTTTCTTTGGTGTGTGTCTCTATGAGATTACTACGATGGGTGGTTTGAGGCTAAGAATCAATCCTATTTTATGTGAAGCACTGAAGTAGAATGCCAAATTTTAGGATATTTTTGATAAAGGTGGTTGCACTCCATTATTCTTCGCAATGAGAAGGTATAATGATAAAATCACTTCAATGTTTTTCAATTCTTGGATGCATCATGAGGTTACTATTGGTGGGGTTTTCTTCAAAGTGATAGAGGAGCTTATTATGAGGGCCATAGGGTTAAAATGTGAAGGGATCAAGGTATAGAAGATAAGTATAGTAAATTATCAAAATCTCATTGATGTGTTCTTGGAAGAAGGTGAAAAAGTGAAGAAATACAAAAATAAGTACATTGGGGAGAATTTTCCAGCATCATGGGTCATGGTAAGTTTGGATGTCAAAAAGGTTTTACCCTAGAAGGTATATTTAAAACTATTCATGGTTACCACTTCCTTGTTTTGGACCATATTAGACATGTAAACATTATAAAATTTCCTTTTTATTTACTCTTCATTGAAGAAGTGTATTTTTTATGGTGCATATCGACCCTTACATCAAGGTTTAATCATGGATCTATACAAGTTTAGATTGAATTTAACCATTATGACAAACTCTATGTTTAAGAGGTCCAATATTAAGTTAAAAATGTTAAAGAATGAGATTTTAAAAAGAAACCAAAATTATATCAAACTCTTAAATGAAAGCACTAGTGGTCCCTCTACCCCTACCCCTAAGAACCCTAACAAGGGTAAGAAAGATAACAAGAATAAGGGAATATTAGAAATGAATCCAAGTGTGGATATGATTAATTCTCCCTCTTCTAGCTATAAAATAAAAGACCTAGTTGTCTTGGAGAAGGATAATTGGTTATTGAAGAAAACTACAATGAGTCTTCAAAATAAGAAAGGCTTAAAAACCCTAAGGATAAGGTTGTTGGTAATCTTAAAGATGAAATGAATTTTGGGAAAGGTGTTATTGATATTATTGATGAGGATGTGAAGGTTTCAGATGATGATAACTCTGAGTAGATTAAGAAACAATAGTCGAGAGAAAGAAGATCTGCTAGGCTTGCTAAGGCCTGTGTTTCTCAAAATTTAATTGATAGAAAAGTAAATAAAGTAAAATTTGATAAATAAATGGAGAATAATGTTGAGGATGATTTTTTTCTCTAATTTGAAGAGGATGTTTCTAAGGATGTCTCATTTCAATAGGATTTTGAGGAAGAAAATCAAGATGAACGTGAAGAACATGAACATGAAAGGGAGGAGCAGGAAGCTGAGGAGGAAGGTAAAAAAGAAGAGGATAAGAAAGAAGGTCGGGAAGATGAGGATAAGAAGGAAGCTGAGGAGGAAGAGGAAGAAGTGGAAGAGAATAAATATGTGGAGGAATCTAATATGGGTTTATCCCCTATAATGGGATGGAGGATAATGATTTTGAAAAAGAGAACGAAGATGATAGGAATACTTTAAGGAGATTGAGGAGAACCAGAGGAAAGATTAGTTTGAAGATGAAAAGGAATTTGAATGAATTAATAATCAGGATGACTCTACGTATTCCTTTAAGGATGACCTTTCTATCCTCAAAAGACGAATGCAAGAGTTAGAAAAAAATTCAATATCAAAAATAATGCAAAAACTACAAAAATAAATGGAATTTATTTTTGTCTCATTAGTAATGATTAGGACAAAGTGAAGAATATTAAAAATTCTATTAGAAATTTTTTGAATATCATTGATGAGATAATGAATAAATTTGTATGGGTACTATTACGAGGTAGTCAAAAATCAAGAAGGAGAGGAAGAATCAGGACAATGTAAATGATATGAAGGATTTTGGAAATAAGAAGAGGTCCAATAATGCAAAGGAGAAGACTACTGGTGAGGAGTCTTTGGAATCTCTAATTGAAGATTGGAAGTATATTTTTTAAGTTGTTTTTTTATTTTTTCTTTATAGTGGTTTTTCCTATAAGTAGGTTTTGTGCTAGTCAGGATACTAGTCTTGTTGTTTCTATGTTTCTCTGGTTTGTTTTGTTAATCCCTATGTAATGGTGCTTTATTAAACTCTTGTAATGGAATTAGGGAGCTTCCCTATTTATATAATAAAAATAATCAATATAAATTCATTCTAATTTTTGGCCATAGAGCCACCATCCTGTTGGCATATGGCTTCTAGTGTTGTCATTGATGGAAACCTAAGTCATTCATCTGGTCTTCAGTCTAGTATTAGTTCATACCGGCAAAATAGAATGAAGAACAAGGCATCTGGTTAAAGGCAAAGATGTCGATCTGAATTCCTCATCGGACTATTATTTTGAGTTGTGAATCTCAGAGGAAGGTTTATTGATGTTTTTATTAGCTTACTCAAGAATTATATTGATGTGCATTCATTGATGTACGATCTTGGAGATTCAGTGCACTAATTTTTTGGTTATCTGTGCTAAAAGGCCGACTTGGAGAAATTAGTCGTTGCAGATGTTTAAGATGTAATTTTTTAAGTGTTTTTGTGTTTTAACTTGTTTATTTGGGTCCCTACTATGTTATGAATGAATATGGATGGTGCACATAAATATTTAGTTGAGGATCTAGCTAACATTTTAAAATCATTTTATGTTTTATGTAAGCCGACATATGAATGATCAAATCCTTGATAGCAGATATATATATATGAGATTGGTTTTATCATTTTGGAGAATCGAATGTGTAGTATGCAAAGTATATTAGTTTATGGTGTGAAATTTAGAAAGGTAATAGTGTGAATTCATCTATACATGAATTTATGTTGTGAATTGCAGAGAAGAGCAGAGCAGAGCAGAGCGAAGAGAAACATCAGATAAAAGATTCATAATCTATTTTATGAGCCTAATCGAAACTGTAACCTCGCATAAGTAGATGCTACTACTTTATTTCAACCTTTAGATGGTTTTAATCTGATCATTTTATAAGGCAGTGAGCCTTCCCTTTTGAGCAATGAGCTCTAGGCAGTGTGCTTGAATACAAGTGCATTCCCTTTTGTAAAACTTATATTTGAGTACTCAAATTATGGATTAACCTCCACCATGATTTTTCCCCTAACAAGGTTCCCATGCAAAAAATCCTTTTGTTATGGTGTTGTGGATGATTAATTTATGTGTTTGAATCTTTCCTTTGGCTTAATTTTGAAATGGTTTTAATATTAGATTAATAAATTTCAAATTTTCATAACAATGATTCAACCCCCCTCTCAATGTTCCCTTGAGTCCAACAATTGGTATCAGAGCCTAGTTCCTCAGAAGAATTTTAGCAGCTTGAGGTAGATCTTGGAATGTAATGGACTCTGGTAGTCTTCAACAACAGCTTATGGTGGCACTTGATGACCTTGATTATTCTAAAGCAGAATTTTGGGAATTGAAAGAAAATCTTAGGGATGTTGAGAAATTCATTCAGACAGTGAAGGATCAGATTGTCAAATCTAGGGAGAAGAGAAAGGATCTATGTGACCAGATTAAGCAACAAGAGAGCAAAAACATGGATGATTCTCACCTGAATCAAACTTTGAAGGAAATAACTAAAGAATGTGAAAAGCTTGCCAAAGACAATGCTAGCCTAAAACATGAAATGGAATCTATGGTGATGAAGCTGACTAGAGATATTGAAGAAAGGAAGAAGAATAAGGAGAACCTTGCTCAGTCCTTAAAAGAAAAATCTGATAAATGTAGAAGAGTAAATGGAGAATTCATTCATATGGAAAGTGAACTACTACAATTCATAAACAATGAAGAACTTGAAAAAAATATTGTTATTCTCAGGAATGAACTTACTACTACAAATGAATACAAGGAGAAATTCAAGATTAACTCAGTTAAGCTTGATGAGCTGACTCAAGGACAAAAGAATGGAAATGGAAAGAAAGGTCTTGGATATGAAAAAGGAGAAAGCTTCGGATCTAGACAAAATAATTTCAGGCAAAGAAACCAGATGAACAAAGGTGGAAGGTATCCAATAAGATAACCTAATGCTCAAAAGTTGAATGGATATTATTTTTCTTCCAATAAATTTGGTCATATGGCTACTCAATGTAGAAGTAATATGAAATCAAGAGATTCATCATTTTTTGGTCAGTGTTTCAATAACAAAAAGTTTGGTCATAAATCAAATGAATGTAAAAATATGTCAAACTACTCTATCAGTAAAAGGAATGTTGAATGTTATACCTGTGGAAGGATTGGGCATATTTATAATCAATGCAGATCAAGAAGAAATCAATGGAATGATTGGTCTGGACAAGAAAATACTATGTGTTACAATTGCAACAGATACGGTCACATTGCAAGATTCTGCAAAAACAAAAATGTGAATAAAAGAGGTCTAATATACAAAGTTAGAAATACACAGAAACATGATAAAGGAAAAGAAAAAGTGACTACATATGAAATAAGAGATCAGCTGAAGAACACATGGGTAAGGAAGAACGATTCTAATGCTTGAAATGGTTCTGCACGGGAACCTGCTTCTGATAATTCTTCCGGAAATTGATCTCAGGCCACTGGCCTAGGGGGAGTTTTTTTCCAAGAAAATATTTTTCCCCTATCCGTAGCTGGTACCGAAACACGAAGGATGATCGAAAAGGTGCATCAATGATATTCAAAGGTTTTGGAAAACATTCACAAGAAATCAAAGGTCCACAGAAGAATTTTTCCTCGTTGTTTGAGAAAACAGAGTATCCAAAAAACCTAGGGAAAAAGAATTTATTGCAAGTGAGAACTATAAAAGACAAGTTGGAACCCTCATTTTCCACTTTTCATCAAAGGAGAAAAGGAGAGCACTCAGTAGAATAATTTTAAAGCTGTAAAATTAATTCAACGATGAATCTCAGAATACATCAGGTATTTTAGTTCTTTTCAGATTTTCCATATAATTTAGTGTGTGGTTGATAAACATAAAATACAAAAGGAAGAATGGAACAAATCAAAGATTCAATCAATTTGGATGAATTCAACAGTGAAAATATTAGGTCCATGAGAAATCTGTTGTTACCCAATGAATTGAAGTGGTTAAGAGAACCCAAACACAAGAATTTGGATATTTGGAATGATTTTTTGTACTTTGAGAAAGCGAAAATCGTTAAATTAATTTTGAACAAATTGCATAACGACACCTTGATTCTGGACAAACCCTACATCATTTCGAAGGAATTAATTGAAAATTTGACTAGGTTATGTAAAGTTGGGGACATACCAAGAAATAAATCCATCTGGAACAAAGAAGTTGAAACCCTAAACAGAATAATTGGAGATCAAAGGGCACTGATAATCTCGACAATCAAGAACCCTATTACAAAGTACATTGAGCATAAAATATCATATAAAGTCTTTTTCAGAAATAGAGAAGGAGCAACTTCGATTGTTGCAGCCTACATCTCTCATAAGATGATAACGGAAGGTCAGGACTTTGACCTGTGCAAACTGTTAAAGGATCAATTGATGGAGAATGTGCAATTAACAAAAGAGATAGGCTACCCTTTTAGGTTTGGTACTTTGATCATATGTTTAGTAATGTATTTTTTGAAATTTTTTATCTATGGTAAACAATGTGGTGTGGAAAGTAAATGAACCGATATGCAAACAAATCTACTCACACTCTAAGAGCTTGGCTAATTGGGATCAATAATTTGAAATTTTCTTTAAGAGTATACTAGGAAAGTGTGCCTCAGTCAGTATTTCACTTCCGATAAAAACACTTGAAGTTAATTCCTCTTTTGGTGGCATGGAGAAAAAGAAGAAAATAGAAAAATAAACTGTTGAATATAGTCCTCCGGAATGCAAGATTCCTAGAATTGAAGGAAAAAGAAAGGAACGGGAAATTGTGGATATAGCAGATGAAGAATCCTATGAAGAAATTGAGGATCCACAGGGAAATGAACCAGAATTAGCCGAATCAGAACAAGAAAAGCAAATATCAGAAGCAAGTGAAGAAGATGTTAGGGTAAAAGTTTTAACCTAATTATGTTGATTAAGTTACCTTTATTCCCTTCTTAAGATTTCACGTTAGTTTGCATAAAGTGACATTTTATAATTATATTAATTATTAAATGTTTTCCTATTAGGGCTTCTATTAGGGTTTTTCCTATTAGGGTTTTATTAAGGTTTGCATGATCTCCTTTTTATAAGGATTGATCCCATTATATCTCATATCAATTCATTCTCTCATTCTCTCTGATATATACATTTTTAGTTTTCAAAGAACCCTTGCTTGTTTGTCTCCATCTCTTCTTTTGTGATAGGTTATTTGCATGCAGGTGATCTTCAGGGTTTGTGAAGTTGTATTTTCTCAACTCCTACATGGTATCAGAGCTTTAATTCTACATGGTATCAGAGCTCCAGACCTACTGCTTCCTGTTCTTGTTTTGAAGATTTTTGGAGCTTCAAGGGTTTGGGGTTTATTTTTTTGATCCAGGGCATACTTTCAATTTTGATTCATTTTCAGCTCAAACGGACCTTGCCATTGCGTCCGCAACGGTCCAAAACCCCTAAATCAACTGTTCATTCATCCATTTTGGACAAAGTCAAAATTTGAGGCAAAAACAAATTTGCTAGTACAGCCGTCCGCCTGCCTGGTAAGAAAAATTTCAGATTTTTTTTTTCCGCTTTTTTTTCGTAAAAAAAAAAATATAAAATACAAAAAATCTTTTAATTGTAATTTTTTGGATTTTTTAAAAAAAAAAAATCAAAATTTTTAAAGCAGTTTAAAGGCCTACTTAGGCCCACGGCTTCGGTTGCGGGTACCCTGCGCAGGCAAGGATGGTACCCAAGGATAACGTCGCGTGTCCTTACGGTAGGCGGTGACCCCTTGGGCATCGCCCCTCCTGCTATAGGCGGTACCGCATGGGTACCATCCTGCCACCTTGGTAGGCAGCAGCCCCCATGAGGCCCCCACCCCTCATTTTTTTAGTTTTTTTTTTAAATAAAAAAAACACAATTTCTGAATTTTTTTTTTTTAAATCAAAAAGTTTTTTATTGTTTTTTTTTATTATTTAAAAAAACATTTTTTCAGAAAATAAGCCCTATTGTGCTTTTACGGTGATGGTCGTTTGGCCGTCAAATTTAAGCCAGTCTTTTTGCTGCGACGGCCGTATGACCATCAAATTTAACCCAATGCTAGTTTTTTCCCTCTTTGGACCTGATTTCTTCCAGAGGTCATAACTTGGGCATACAATATCATTTTTTGGCAAACGAGATATCATCGGAAAGCTGGTTTTCTCATATTTTCATTGTGTGGGTTTCTTCGCTTCATTTTTCTATTGGTGCATTCTACAGCCAGTTGAAGACAAAAGGGCTATTTTCAGTCCCAAGCTCATAACTTTTGATCAGTTTCTCCGTTTTTCGCAATCTCAATGGCATTGGAACTATATTTCAGAGCTTTTCTATTTCATCCATGAAATTTTTCCAAATTTCACTCCAGGTATATTTCATTCAGTTATTTGTGTTTTCACACTCTGGTGGATTGCTTGGACATATTTGCTCTTGGAAACTTTTTGTTTGCATGGGATGCTTTGTTTTTGGCTGTTCTTCATGTATTTCCAATATTTTGTCCTTTGAGGGCATTTTGAGCATCATCTGTAAGCTATTTTTTATGTAAACGCACTGAGATAAAGTGCCACACTATTGTACATGCATCTTTTGGAGATTTTGCACATAAGGTTGTGCCATATTTTATACTTGCACTGTTATTATAAAGTGTCATGAGGGGTTGTGTAGTTTGCCTTTGTTTTGCCATCACATCTTTGTCCGGTGAGTGTCCCTCCACGACGATAGTGAATCCATACCATGGGGGGTTGTGTAGTTTGCCTTTGCTTGCCATCACACCTTTGTCCGGTGAGTGTCCCTCCATGACGACTATGGATCCATATGATTCCAGCCTCATGCATGTTTGCTTTGTTTTGCACACCACTTTTTCAGTTGTAGGTGCTATCTTGCGCACTTTCAAATGTTTCTTGTCCTTCATGCACTATAGGGTGTTTCACATCATTTCAGTGGATCTGTCAGACTCTCCTAGTTCAGCATTATGGGGGGTTATTCTACTGTTCATGCTAATTCTTCCTTAGTTTTTCCTTGGAAGGAATCTTCCATTCTCAGTTGATTAGTGTTTCAGACTATTGGTTCTTATGCCATCTGTATCTTCGTTCCAGGTGTTTGCCTTTGTTTGTCATCTAATTTGAGTAGTGTTGTATGGGCACTCATGCAGATTGTTGTCTTCTTGTTCCTGATCATCTTATCTTCAACGGAGGTTCTTTAGCACCATATCAGTCATCTTTCAACAATTGTTTGCAGCTTCTTCTGCTTCAGTGATGTTTCTTCTTGGCTTTCTGCATCTCTTTTTGGAGTAGAGTTCTTTCCCATGAGATTTTCTCTATTTCTCCTCTTTACAGAGATTTGGTTGTATTTGGGTACCTGATCTGGCCTAGTTGCCAGAACCCATGTTTTCCTTCTTGCATTGTAGTTACCTTTGCTTTCTTGTATTTGTTTGTAGCTGCATTGTTGCTCATCTTAAGGGGGGGTGTTAGGGTAAAGGTTTTAACTTAATTATGTTGATTAAGTTACCTTTATTCCCTTCTTAAGATTTCACATTAATTTGCATAAAGTGACATTTAATAATTATATTAATTATTAAATTTTTTCCTATTAGGGTTTAATTAGGGTTTGCATCATCTCCTTTTTATAAGGATTGATCCCATTGTATTTCATATCAATTCATTCTCTCATTCTCTCTAATATACACATTTTCAGTTTTCAGAGAACCCTTGCTTGTTTGTCTCCATCTATTCTTTTGTAACAGGTTATTTGCATGCAGGTGATCTTCGAGGTTTGTGAAGTTGTATTTTCTCAACTCCTACAGAAGAAGATGACCTGACAAAGGAGAAGATACAACAGCCTATTCACAAGGAAGGTGGAATGCAGAAAATTGTCAAATTATGGTCCATCAGACCCTCATATGATTAGGATATGATTCTAAGTGTTTTAAGTGCTCATATTGTGCACAATCAGATCAAATTGGAGAATTCACATAATATCTTACCTGAAGAAATGATTGAATGCATAAAAGAAATAATGAACTATGAGTCTCAAGACAAAGGAGAAGGTGAAGTTATCTCTAATTTGAAGGGGCAGTTCAAGCTATCACTTACCAAATTGAAAAAGAAAATGAATGAGCTAAGGAAATTCATAAATACAACTAATAACATCTACAACTATTGCATTCATTGGCCACATGCAGTTGGAAAATACAAAGAGAAATTAGAGCAAATTGAAACAGAGCTGAATGGGATTGGAAAAAGTTTTGATATGTTTCAGGATCAGGATGGTAAAATCAAGAAAAGGATTTGAGAGCTACAGTCTGAGCACACAAAATTTCAGTTCACTAAGAACACATGTTACACCTCGAATTTGTATAGCTACTATTCTAGCAATGCTTAGAGAATTATGTTTGTAAGGAAGAATAAAGATGAATAAAATGTGTTGAACCTTGTGATCAATTTAAGAATCTTTTACATTTTATGACTGACTCATTCTATGTTTCTCTGATTGATATTATTCTTGGGTAAACAATGCATGAAGGAGGATAATTAGTCTTGCTATTTGAATTGAAATATTGATTTATATACTATAAATTGTTATGAGCAAGTAACTATTGTGGTCTTGTGTCAATGGATGTAGGAATGAGAACCATTCCTCCAAGTGGAGGGGAAACATCACTCGAGAGAGGGGCTTGGTCAGATAACCGGTAAAGTAAATCAATTGAGCATACACACACTTCACTAAAGGTTTAGAGGAACTGAGTCAAATAGGTTGGTCTTGATAAGTCATCCATAAGCTTTAGGAGTTTGGGTTACTTCTTTGTGCTTTGTGAGTGGTGTTACTTTTAAACCTGACTTATTGTTCTATGACCTTGGATGTGAAACATGATTGGTTATATGTACATAGGCAGGGTGTATATGTGTACACATGTATCTCTCATATACATGTATCTATATGTATAGACATGGGGATATATACGTATGATCAGAAAACTAATGTGATGTATGTATGTGTCGACATGGTATACATACACATACATGTACATGATAGTATAATTGGCTATACACCTATATATACATATACACGTTACCTATTACTTATGAATATAATATTATTATATTAACCTAAAATTTACATACATACATATATGCACATATACATGGATAGGTATATTGAAAGTATGTTGACTGGCTCGCAATACACGTATTTAATCAAATGTAAATGTGTATATATTTATAAATGTAAATATATATATGTATATAATATTATATAAGTATATATATTATTATAGTTTTACCAAAATAAATATATATATATATGTATATACAGATATATTTAAATATATACATATATATATATGTTTTGTAGTCAAATAAAACTAATACAATATATATATATATATATATATATATATATATATATGTGTATATATTTGAAATAAAGAAGAGATTTATTTGTAAAAATAAAGACTTAACTTTATTAAGTCATTTGGTACAATTAAGACTTAATTTTATTAAGTCATTTGGAGAAATTGATTATTGCATCATGGGAAATAAACTATGGAAATCGGTTGCAATGTTTCAAATATTTTATGCACCTTAAAATGCAACGCATTTCTGGGGAAAATACGCCAACTTCATAAAATAGAAATATTTCCTTGAAACATTATAACTGACATTTGAAATGAGCGAAATTTTGAGGAAACCTTTCCGTGAAATGGTATGAGCTTCCAACACAGGAATAAATGGAAGAAAAATTCAAATGCTAGTTAAAAGGAAAACACCAGCCAGATGGAAATTCATTGTTGCAAGTTGAACCTTGACATTTTCGCAGCAAGCATGAATCAACCTCTGTTGTGCGCCAAAAATGGATGTTTTTCTATATGTGGAAATTTTGAGTTTGAGTTGAACAAGTCTTGAATCTGTTAGCTCAAAATAAGTCGAATCACACTTATTTCTAATGAATTAGGTCTTGGAAATCTACCATGTTGCTTATTGACCAATTATGGGCACTTTGTTGTCCATTTGCATGCCATATTTTGAGGAATCCGGGCTTATAAAAGGATGCCCAGCCTTTATTGAAACACACAATTAAAACTCGAGCATTCTGAGTTAAATTATGAACTACCATTTGCTTCACATTTTCATATGCGCATTTTTTGCAATATTGATTTTGGAAATAACAGTAAATGCAAACCTGCATTACCAGTCACTTTTTTCAATTCATTATGAGCTTTAGAGAAAAACAAAGGAAATAGAAATTGAGTAGGATATTAGTAAAGAGAGCACCTTTGAGAGAAGGTATAGAGGAAATCAGTTGGAAGGTTTCACCATCAACCAAGGATTTGTATTCATTTGGATTCAGGAACATTCAAGAGCATCAAGAAGGATAAGCTTGAGGAAACAAGCATGAGGAAAACCTTCTTATCTCTCTATTTTTGAAAGTAAAAGAATTCATTGTGTTGTCTTTATGCATTGACTGAAAATAGGCATAGCTAATTGAGTGAGTGAAAAATGATTATGTTTTCTAATTATAATTTTTCAATGAATAAAGGAAATGTCTTGAATGCAATGTATTTATAAGCGAAAGGGAAACTGTTGTTTTACCTTGCTTAAAAAGGGGATTTTAAGTATAGTGGATTAAAGAATGAATAGGAATAAATGGAAATGCATTTTTATATGAATGTTGCTTATTATGTATGATCTTCATAGATGGAGAATACGAGTAAACTAGCTATTATCTACTAGGACCAAGATGAAACTAGTACCAAGTATGGTCTAAAGATTAAATTTATTAGGTTAACTAAGATAAGCTAAGTACTCTATGGATAAAGATTTCTGGAATAGGAGTTACTTGAGGGAAACTTGTAGACTGTTTTCATTTCCTAAATAGATAGGTTGTTGTAGGGGGTCTGGGGTGATTGACTACCAATTGTAAAAACTTAGCCTATGCATAGGATAAGACAGCCTCAAGTCAAACTGAACATGACATAGTGTATGTGATACATGACTGTTAGTTCAAATAGTGTTTGAACACTTTGGCCAAAGTAGTGTGGCACACCTACATCCACTTAGTCTATGAGATGATTACACTGTCAGTTCACTGTTGTCCAGATTTGCATACTAGATTGAGATTGTGGGATTACAAGGATTTAGATATGTAGGACACAACACTATGCTCAGTTGGTTAAAACAGAACCGGTTACCAAACCAATCTCTTAGTAGAAGGAAGGGTCATTTATTTAACAATAGACGTGCAGGGGACCGCATTATAAGTCTGTGGTTGGTGGAAAAGCACCTGAGTGATGTTTCTCTTCCATAACAGACTTTTGAAGCACCAAAGTTTGAAAGGAAAGATCTTGGACAGTCTTATTCCTATTTTCTCAAATCTCTCTGAGCTATGTTTATTCTTGTATGTATTCTTACTCTGTTTTTTACTTGAAAAGGGAAAGTAATGATGTGTTGTATCACTTGGTTCTTTAAATGAAATATTGTAATGAAAAGAAAAGAAAAGTTTTGTTACTTATCTTTATGTATATTTCCTTGTTATTTATATGAAAAGTTGAAAAAATTTAATTACCCAAGGACGGGTTCATTACATGTGGTATCAAAGCTACCGGGTTTAACTCTAGAACCTATGAGCTCAATAAGGTTTTCCTTTCAAACATTATCTAATGTTGTAAAAATTCTTGTGTCAAGATGGTACGTGTCAGATTAATGGCCTGAAAGTCCATAATCGAGAACGAACGTTACCTGAAGGCCAAGAAGGAAAAGGAGGCAATTATCAATACAATTGAAGGAACCAATTATGAAAAATTCCATTTAGTTAAGTGATACAGAAACCTTCATCCATGCACTTTCTCAAATCAAGGATGAGAAGAGAAAGATGAAGTTGGAGGCTATGTATAACTACTTTCCCTTCGTTTCACCTGAGAAGTCTGAACCTTTATCTCTATCCAGAGACATGTCATCTAAAGAAAGTGCCAGTCTGACATTCATATTTAGGGATCCTAGAGTCCTACCAATGGTGGAAGTTATCACAATTTCTTCTAGCAAAGAGTCTAAGGAATACACACCAAGGACCCCGCTAGCAGAGAAATGGTCTCATGAAAAAATGTCTGCGAAAGGCATAGACCATATTGTTGATAAACACCTTATGGACACTACATTCTAAAATTATGTATCGGACAATAAATCTGAAGGTTACTACCCATTTTGGGATAGAAATGATCAAATAAGAGATGAACAAAATGAAAGAGAACTACAATTATCTCAATCTGTAGGGTATACACCCCTTAGTTATGTATTTGAAAGTGAATCGGAAGGGTATTCACCCCTTGACTACTTGAATAGTCATTTGATGTAATTTAGTGGATTCTTTTGAAATCCCCTTTCTAAAAATAAAACAAAGTATTTTCTATCAATCAAAATATCAAATTTTGTGTGAATGATGCTTTTATGTTTTCATAATTAATAAAGTAAAAACTAGTCTAACTTAAAATTAAAAATTCAAGTTATAACTACATAAAACCATGGTGTGAACCTACGAAAAAACTTGAACCAACCCCGGAGAAAATCAAGAAGGAGGACCATCATCAACTGGAATGGAAGCAAAATTAGATCAAATTATGTCCAGATTAACCAATCTCGAGCAGGAAAAAGCTAAAGATAGGGTTGAAAAAGAGATAACCATGGATGATCAAGAGGAAAGTTCTTCGCATCATTATGAAAGGGAAAATTCACCCACCAATTCCATGGAAAGAAATAAGAAAATGATATCCCATGAACTGACTAGGGATATGAAAAAGATATACCCACCCAACTTCGATGGAACTACTATAGGTGACGAAGCCGAAGCATGGCTTTTCCAAATGGAGAAATATTTTGAAATACAGGATTATGACGAAGTTACTAAGACTGCTTGGGGATCCTACTAATTAGCTAGAGAAGTCTCTAATTGGTGGATGAAAAAGAAGCTGGAACTTGACATAAGTTCATGGAAGCTAACTTGGAAGGAGTTTGTGGAAATTTTCCACAATCGATGGCTAACCCAATTATACTATGATCAAAATTTGTCTGACTTTCAAGAACTAAAACAAGGAACCATGAAAGTTCACGATTATTGGGAAAATTTCACTCGTCTTCTCCGTTATGTCCCAATCTATCATAAGGATGAACGATTTCGCATATGGAAGTTCATGTTAGGACTAAACCATCGGATTGGAAAAGAATTTGACATGCACGGTCCAACCACTATGGACGTGGTGTGTGAGAAAGCCATCAGGCAGGAACAAAACTTAAGGAAGATTCCTATCACCAAGACAAGAAAGAGCAGAAGGACACTAAAGTGTTCAGTAAGACAACTTCCAAGAAGGACGAACATGCTTTTGTTTCAAGGAAATAGAAAGCGAAATGATCTTGGTTCAATGGAAAAGACTATAAAGGAGATCACAAGAGAAGTGAAAACACTAGCAAGGCTGGTGATAGCACAGGCAAGTCCAGAGGAGCCACAAAAAATAAAGGGCTAAGGGTCGAATATTTTATTTGCAAAGGGGAACACTATGCAAGTGAATTTCCTAATAGAACTTTCGGCTCATAGTCACATGGAAATTCTCTACCCTCGTAGTAGACAATGTTCCAGCAATGGATACATGTTGTGGTAGATGATCAACAAGCGGACTACCAAGTTACTCCAATTAAAGTACCAGGTAACCTCTTTAGCTTACCTATTTCTATTTTGATCGACACAGGTGCAATTGAAAGTTTCATTTCACCTAAGATAACTAGGCAATTGTCTAGAAAAGAAGGACACATGGCAAAGGCATGGAATGTAGAATATGCAATCCAAACAAGAGCAAGGGTTGACCAATGTCTTTTTGAGGCTAGGTTAGAATTACCCAACCTTACCACTGAGGTTAACCTTTATGTCGTGCCACTAGGGTCTTATGATGTAATCCTAGGAATGATTGGCTATGGAGGCATAGGGTTGTTGTATATTGTCAAGCTAAGATTGTGAGATGCCTAGATGATCTAGGAAATCGAGTATAAATCCAAGGGATACCTAGGAAAGTGACAGTACGGAAAATCACAACAATGCAGCTTGTGAAAGCCAAGAAGAAAGGTTGCCAACTTTTTGCTATGAAAATTGAAGAACTAGAGCAGGATGATGGAAATTTTGTGTACCAAAGTCCCCAAGAACTAGAAGACGGAGAAATGGAAGAAATAGGGAGATCGAATATGGAGAAATACCCTATCCTAAGAGATTTTTCTAATGTATTTCCTGAGGAACTACCAGGTCTTCCACCCAAGAGAGTGTTCAATTTTTCAATCAACATTGTTCCTAGATCTGAACTAGTATCTAAGGTACCATATAGGATGACTACTACTAAGCTTATGGAATTGAAAACACAATTGGATGAGTTGTTTTCCAAAGGATTGATAAGGCTAAGTGTATCACCGTGGGGAGCACCAGTGATATTCGTCAAGAAGAAGGATGGTAAATTATGGTTATGCATCGATTATCGTATGCTTAACAAAGCAATGGTTAAAAAAAAATATTTGTTGCCACATATTGATGACCTCTTTGATCAAATGAAAGGAGTGACAATATTCAAAACAACATTTCGAACTCATTATGGGCATTATGAGTTCACAGTTTTACCTTTTGGTTTGACTAATGCACTTGTAGCATTCATTAATCTCATGAATAGTGTATTCAAATATTATCTAGACAAATTTGTGTTGGTATTTCTTGATGTCATACTAATCTATTCCAAAAATGAAAGAGAGCATTGTAAACATCTTGAGATGGTTGTACAAAGGTTAAGGGAACACAATACGGAAAACTATCCTAGTGTTCTTTCTTTCAAGAAAGAGTGCACTACTTGGGCCATGTTATTTCAGCAAAAGGAATTGTAGTGGATCCAACAAAGATCCAAGCAGTTATTCAATGGCATATACCCAAGAACGTATCTGAAGTAAGAATTTTTATGGGTCTAGCTGGGTATTATAGGAATTTTGTGGCAAATTTCTCAAAATTTTCCTTCTCCATAAAATCCTTGCAAAAGAAAGAAAAAAGATTTGTTTGGAACGAGAAGTGTCAAGAGGCTTTTGACCTCCTCAAAGAGAAGCTAACCACCACACCAATTTTGAAGGTATCGGATCCCAAAGGAAGCTTCACAGTCATTACTAATGTATGTGGAGAGGGATTAGGAGGTGTGTTGATGCAAGAAGGACAAGTAATTGCTTATGAGTCTAGGAAGCTTAAACTATATGAGATGAATTATGCTTCACATGATTTAGAGTTGGCAGCAGTAGTTCATGCTTTACAGATGTGGAGACACTAATTGCTTGGAAAACCATGAGTTGAAAATAGATCACAATAGTTTAAGATATCTCTTTACTCAACCAAATCTAAATGCTAGACAAAGGAGATGGTTGGAGTTAATAGCTGACTATGAATTTAATATCAACTATAATCAATGGAAAGAGAATATCTAGATGTTGATGCCTTAAGTCGAAGACGACACATTGCATCAATAGTAGCAATTCAGAGTGAATTCAAGGAACAAGTGCTTCAGAAATGTAAAGAGGATGACTATTACTTGTAGGTAAAGCAAGCACTTATTGAGAATCCTCAAGAATCTAGGTATGAAGGATACTAGTTTGAGCCTAGTGGGATACTTAGGTACAAAGATAGGATGTATGTATCGGATGTCAAGGAGATGAGAAATATTGTATGGAAAGAAACTCATGAGGCACCATACTCTGGAAACCCAAGAGTGACTAAGATGATGGAAGACTTGAAACCATTATACTTCTGGAAGGGAATGAAAGGGGATGTTGCAAACTATGTAGCTCAATGCCTTGAGTGTCAAAGGGTGAAAGCAAAACATCACCACCCAGCTGGATTGTTGTATCCACATGACATACTTGAAAGAAAATGGCAAGTTATAAGTATGGACTTTGTGCAAGGATTGCCAATGTCTAGGAACAAGCATAACATCATTTTGGTAGTAGTCAATAGGCTGATGAAAGTGGCACACTTTATACCAGGGAACCTAACCAATGGAGCACCGGTCATAGCAAGGAATTTTGTATAGGAAGTGTTTAGACTGCATGGTATTCCTGAAAAGATCATATCTAACAAGGATGTGCGCATCACTTCTAGGTTTTGGAAAACCTTATTTTCTGCACTAGGAACGCAGTTAAACATTAGTTCAGCATATCATCCGAAAATGGATGGACAAACTGAGAGGGTAAATCAGGTTATGGAGGACCTAATTAGGGTATATTGCATGGATCAGCAATATAAGTGGGAGGACTGTTTATCCTTAGTCGAATTTTCATATAACAACTCGTATCATTTTGTGATTAAGATGGCACCTTTTGAAGCCTTGTATGGTTGAAAGTGTCAAACTCAGGTATAAGTTGGGATAAACTTGAGGATTGAGTGATTCTTGGGCCTGAAATGTTAGCAGAGATGAAAGAAAAAGTTAAGGTTATTAGGCAAAGGTTAGCAAAGGCTAACAATCAACAGAAAAATTATGCAAATGCTAAGAGAATGCCCTGAAGTTTTGTCATTGGTGACAAGGTACTTTTGAGAGTGAAACCTCACAAGAGTTCTATTAACTTTGGAAAATCTTCTAAATTGGCCCCACATTATGTTGGACCCTTTGAATTTTTAGAGGAAGTGAAACCTGTAGCATACTGAATCGCTTTTCCACCCGCTCTTTGCAAAATGCATAATGTCTTCCATGTGTCTTACCTTAAAAATTATATACCAAGAGATAATCATGTTATTGATTGGACTGCTTTACAGATAAGGGACCCCGGAGTAGTAACTCTCGACCTCGTCAAGGTGCTATAAATACGTAAGCTACACTTACGTAATAGAGAAGTCTCACAATGCAAAGTTCAGTGGGACCAAGTATGCGGAGGACTCAGCAACTTGGGAGGACTATGCGGAAATTCGAAGGAGATTTCTTGACATTCTTGAAGCCTTTGAGAATGAAGAACAATAAATGTTTTTTTTATGCTTTAAATAATACCTTTGGTCATCGGGGACAATGAATCATAAGGAGGGGAGTATGTTATACCTCGAAGTTGTATAGCTACTATTCTAGCAATTCTTAGAGCATTTTGTTTGTAACGAAGAATAAAGATGAATAAAATGTGTTGAACCTTGTGATCAATTTAAGAATCTTTTACATTTTATGATTGACTCATTCTATGTTTCTCTGATTGGTGTTATTCTTGGGTAAACAATGCATGAATGAGGATAATTAATCTTTCTATTTGAATTGAAATATTGATTTATATACTATAAATTTTTATGAGCGAGTAACTACCATGGTTTTGTGTCAATGGATGCAGGAACGAGAACCATTCCTCCAGGCAGAGGGGAAACATCACTCGAGAGAGGGGATTGGTTGGATAACCGATAAATTAAATCAATTGAGCATACACACACATCACTAAAGGTTTAGAGGAACTGAGTCAATGCTCCCTTGAGTCCAACACATCCTCCATCTAGAGTGTATACAACTACTTTCTCAAAAAGTGTTTAGTAGTTATAGAGATTTATCCTAATATAAATCTCCCAATATATTCCAAAGAGATGTTGTATAGCTCTCTTCATGTACACTTTATAATAGTGAATCAACCAAATAAATACTAATCAGAACCTTAGATTTTTTCTCCCTTTTTCCTAGTCTTCTTGTGAGATAGAAATACATTTGGATCCACCTATTAGTGCCCATTGATCTATATCCACAAGTATATCCTCCATTTAAAGCTTCCAAATCTCAAATTTTGTGCTTGAGAACTTCTCAATTTCTATTTTTGGATGCACTTTCCATCTCTTCTTATAATATTATCAACCCATTTTGTACAAGATTCCATTCAAAAAATATTAGTACAAAAACTCTCTACCCAACACCTAGAATTTAAGGTGATTAGACTTTGATACCAAATGAAAGGAAGCAAGGTATGTGGAAACACTTCCTAAATTAATCTTAGAGGAGCTAAATGTAAATTTTTTAGATCTCTACATTTATAGAAAATGGAAACATGTATAAAACAAATAAAACTATACAACACAGATGTACTTGGGGAAAATCCTTTCAAGAGAAAAAAAACCCACACTCCAAAGTAGCCAAATTTAGTATTCAATAATATAAACATGGTTTACATTACACTTACAAAGAAATAATTTATAGTCCAATATCAACAACCAAAGATCTGGAATAATTATATTAGAAAAATAATACCTTAAAGTAGACACTCAATACCTCCATCTCAAGCACTCTATAAATAGTAGTACATGAAAGCATCAAATAGTGATTACATAACCATGATATCAAATCACCAAAAAAATTGGCATCCATATACCTAGTTACAAAACCAACATATATATATATATATATAGATCCATAACTATAGTAGATATTTCCCTTAGAGAGAAATTGTCCCTCACAAAAGGATGTGCATAAATGAACTTTTTAAGTTATGAAAGGAGACTATATCCCTATATAAGGACTACATGATACTCCTACACCTTGAAACCTAACTATATAAAATTATATAGGCCATGTGAGAGCCCTAACCACCAACAAGAATGAAGAGATAAAGAACTATTAAAATCTAGATGCACCCTCAATAATTTATACTCATCATAATCTTAGTAAATGATATGCCACCCTATTCATATTCCACTCAATGAATACACCATCAATATAACTCTTGATCCTCTTATACATTGATGTTTTGAGACTCTACTCTTAATCTTCGAACAATAATACATATGATATTCCACACATAATCAACTATCATTGCATTTTCACCTATAGGAATGAAATATGTTGGTGTTTAAGTCCCAATACTTTGTGATCATGTGTGTATCAAAATATAGCTTGGGTAGTGTGACAATGAATATGAGGCTAATAGCCTCAAAAAATTCCCAGTTTATATAATCATGAATAGTAAGTGTGTGTAGACTAATGGTTCTATGGATGATTATATATTTATAGCTCTTATTACATAATCAAAAGGAAAAAAAATATCATTAGGTAACACTCAATTAGTAATATCCTAGAAAAATGATCAATTATTTATTATAATATCATGGTGATGGCATGGAATGAGTTTTTAACTTGGGAAATTCTCATAACACAAGTCCATAGCCTAAGGAATAGTCTATTGCATCAACACACACCTAGCAATACAATTTAGGGGTCCCTACAGATAAATAAATTACATCACTTTAACAAGAAAAATAAATTGTACAATTTGTTTTTAAAACCAAGGTTTTGGAGTGATTTACTATGTTGACAACCTTGCCTTGCTTGATTGGAACACATACTCAATAACCCTTGTTGTCAATAATAATCAAGATCTCTAAATGTATTGGTTTCATTAGGCCGATTATGCAAGTAGAAATGATATTTTACCATTCACCCTCCCCTTTATAGTTGAGTCAAAATTTGCATCTTCCAAACCATGCATCCTACAACCTTTTTTAATCCAACATGTCTATTTCAAAGATGAATAAATACATTATTAACATTGATACTCGACTTGCATGTGCTTGGGATCATTTTCATGCATAATACATTTATTACAACCATTTTCTTTATCTAGTGATTACTTTTGGCCTAAAAAACATTTAGAGGGCCACATTTATTTATGTTGATTACCTATACATATTGACATATCCTAGGACCACATATATGTTAATTTATCATTAATTTAAAATTTATGCCATGTGTCATTTGTAGATCTTTCTTGGAACTAGGATAAAAATTTAATTGATAAACATATGATTTCACATGTGTCTTTATGATCATATCAATATTTATAATTATTTCATGCTTATCTTTTTACATAAATCACATCATCACTCATTACATGATGTTTATAAAGCCATTTGGGGCTATCTTATTCCTTTATTATACTTTAATTATAAGCTCACACATTGGTATATGTTTTGAGTTATCAATGGAATGATTTCCCCCTTATATTTTGAGCCTTCATTGCTATATATTTACACAAGGAATATATCATTCCTTTGCTTTACCTAGTATGCATTCATATATATATTCAAAGATAATCACAATTTCCCCTTACACATTGATCTAACTATTGTTCTATCTTTAGGGCATAAACATTGTTTCAATTTTATGCCCTTGTTCCAATTTCATGTCTTTATTTTTTTCTACTTTCATGTTGTATTTATTATATACTTACATGAGTCTTCCTTGGTACTGAGGACTGCATCACCATCCTCTATACTTTTGTGGGTAGTATTTATTTTCATTGACACCATCACTAGCCCATGTATTTTCCATTATCATTAATTTTCATTTACATAATTATTACATGATTCATTCTTTATCATTATTGTTATATATACCTATATGATTATGTTATAATTAATTTTAGTTTATTATTTTTCTCATCTCCTATAATTCCTTGTATCCATAAAATACAATCAATTATTAATGGAGGAGAGGTATATGGCATATATTGTCACTAACAATTTCATATTCAATTTTACAAATTTATAACTTCTTACAAATATTCATCTATAGTTCGATTGGAGAAAAATGATAAAGGATGAACTTACATGATCATATCCTTGTAAGATCCATTAATTTGATTTATCTTCTTCCATATCCTTTGATGTCTAAATATTAATCTGCGTGGATGTAAATTGTGAGTGCTACATACTTTTAAATGCATGATAATTTTAGGATTCACATCCACCTTAAAGTGGGGGAGATTTTAATGGTTAAATTTATATACTCATGCTATTTCCCATTTAGTTGTGTGCTTATTTTTATGGGAGTGCCTTGAAACACTAACATATTAACAAATGTGTAATTTCATGTAGATTTGGGTCCTTTCCTTATGTCACCTTATACACATCCATAGGAACCTATCATTTATCTTATCACAATGTTTATACATTCACCATACCCACCCATTTATCACACTTCTATGAGCACACAACCTCATACATATCTTAACCACTTTAATTTGGCTAGCTTCTTGTTTTAGGATAAGTTCCTGGTCATAGGGATGTCTTCATAGTCACAAGTTCATATTTCTCAAATTCTAGATTTAAAATTAAAATTTTGTTGATTTCCACCTAGACCCTTCCTACTCAAGGTTGACTAAACACAAATTTGTACAATGTGTTCTTATGTACTTGTATTTAAAGGTATTCAATGCTCTCATTTTGATATATCAAATAATGAATGAATCATTTGCATGTTCTCACATTCCATACTCCAATTGGAGCACTACAAAGTATTTAAATGTGTGAGTATTCTTAAAGGCATATGTATAACTAAAGATTGTTGTTTTTTATTTTGTACACAATTGTGTGAGTTTACCTACAAGAACATGTCCCCTTATGACATGCCAACAACCCTCGCAATATATTTATAAACACTAACAACCCTCAAATAATTAGAAGAAGCATAAAATAAAGAAACATTAGGTAAAGTGAAGAACATAAATTTGTAGATTTCATAGTATAAGTTTATGTCCCTAAAACTTAAATTCATCCTTACATATAGTGAACGTAGATTTATGATTTCAAGATGAATATCAAATTATTAATTATTGTTTTGACCCCAACACATCATATTTAGATCCATTTCAAATCTAATACACTTTTTTTTATCATAGAATTAAGTATTCTTATTTCCATTTTCATTAAAATATGTATAAACGTTATAAATTAAATTATTATATTTTTACTCTTTTTATTTAAACTAAATTACTTATACTTATATATATACATCTTTATTTTTTTTTTGTTTTACAATAATTTAAAAAATAATAATAATTTAATGTAATTATCATTTACAAACAAAAAGATTAAATTGTAAATAATATTTTTCAAAACAAAATTCATAGTCTAGAAATGTTTTGTTAAAATAATTAGTCAAAACTTATGATATTTTTTAACTACATAAATATACAATAAATCTCCTTTGTTTGAGTGGTTAAAGAAACTTGTATTTTACATTAGAATATTGTGATACTTGTATTTTACGTTAGCTTGCTCTTATTTCCTTGTCTTTTTTTATGACATTGACTAAAATAAAACTACCTAAAATAGGTATTCGACAAAGAGGTGGAAATAAAAGAATGGCTAAAGTGGTCCACTTCCCCCAATTATTTGAGCCACGCGTGGTACATCTTGTTTTGTTTTGAAGGTCATATATCCCTTTCATTCTTTACTTTAAGGACAAAGCGTCACTTTCCTTCCACATGGTTGAAATTTTTGTACACAACATTTATGCCATTTATTGTTATGTAGTCCCTTATAATTGATTTTGTAGGGTCATCCTAAATGTTCAATTTCTATTAGTAATGGGCATTGAATGTTATTCATTGCTTTTAAATTTGTTCACATTCACAAGCATGTTTTAATTGTCCTCCATAGAAGAAATAATTGATTACATCACATGTGGAACTTAAAATAGAATAAAAGGCTTTTTATGATTCTATAGTCAAATAGAACTTAAAGTAAATTAAAGCCATTCATTAAAGAGTGAATGATGTAAATTAAAGTCATTTATTAAAGAGTTTGAATGATGTAAGGATGTGGATTTATTTATGAGAGTTTGGAGTGTATGTACGTCTATTTTTTATATGGATTATTTGAGTCGGTGTAGATAATTTTAATTAATCTCGTTTGTCAAATAAAAAATTAATTGTTATTTTTTTATTGCATGCCATTTTACTTATTGTTTATATAAATAGAAGCCCTTTTTTTTAATAATTATTACAATTTTTAATATTAAATTTAAAGGATGGTAGTTGCCTTGAATACAATCAATAATTAGTGAGCTTTAAATATTATATTCAAAAGAACTAATTTATGACAAATGTTTATGCTTTATCAAAATTACTAGATATAATATCTATGATTATCATAGTTCATTATATCTAGATTCTCTTTAATATGGACTATAGCATGGATTTAAAATGAGTAAAAATACAGTACAAATCATCACATTCCATGTGCTAGTGTAAGACAAAACTAGATAGTCATTTTTCAAGTCCTAGTGTAAACCAAAAATTAAATTTTCCTTATTTGCTTAGTCAAAAGAATTTGATTATTCATTGTCCTCGTTTGTGTAGTATTTTATTCACCTTAGATATATTATATTGTGATATTACACCTATCTAGTAAGTTTACTTAGGTGATTTATTTTTTAATTACTTAGGTAGGATAGGATAATGTGCTCACATATTTTCTTATTCTTTAATGAGATTCTATTCTTTTTTAATCCTTTTAGATTTAGAAACTTAGATAACAATCCTTTTTTTTGGTTTTCTACATGTTTCTCATCCTCATTAGATTTGAAAATTATAATGCTATATATTATAGTTCGTCCCTTGCATTCATAAAAAAATGATTAATGAGAAAGTGAGCTCTCTTAATGATATTTTATTTTTGAGCGTTCATGTTTCTCTCTTAAGAAATTAACTCCTCACCCCACCATTCTCTCTTTAATTTATACTATAAAATAAGGTTAGAATGAGTAAAAATATGGGAAAAACCATCACTTTCTAGGCTTTGAGTGTAAGCCAAATTCTCGATTCGTAATTTCCACATCCTAGTGTAAGTCAAATCTAGATGGTCCTTGTCACTTAGCCAAAAAAGTGTATTCATTGTCCTATTATTTGTGCCCCTAATAACAATGAGTTGCTATAATGATTCAAGATATTCATCCTCTCATCAAAAAAATATAACCATCAATAATGGCACTTCTTATCTAGCACACAAGAAGCATTGACCATCCTACCTAGTTCTTAGGACTATAAGTACCTATAATTGTATGGGTCAAAATAAAAGTCCAATAATGATTTAGTGAATAAATTACAACCCACATGATGTGATTACTTCTTCTCATATCTTTTTCTATCTTGATGGAAGTCCTTTTTGTACCTTTAGAACCTTCCCCCATGTGTTTTTCTTCTCTACTAGCTACATAATCAACTTGCACATCATTTTCTTCCTCTAAAATAAAGATCTCACACTTTCAACTATAAGGACACTTGAGAGACCTTAGGATCACCTAGGATACCTATATTAAATTATCAAGTTGCTTGGGTGACCTGCACTAATAAAATGATTAACCCACATTCCAAAAGGTGCAACCCTACCATGTTTTTCTTTAACAAGTGAATCTTCCAACTTTGATAGTTTCTCTTCTAATTTTTACTATGATAGGCATTCCTCTTGAGTCTTCATCACACCCTGCACTCCCCTTGCCTTTTGATCTTCTTCTCTTCATTTTTTTCCATCTCCCCTCTAACTATGAGTCCATATTCCTATTTAAACCATCCACCCCTATTTCATCTAAGGCCAATTCAAGAGACAATTTGAAGAAGCCATTTTTGTGAAAATAAGCATCAACAATGTAAAATAGAGTGGAAGGTATTTTCTTTCCTCTATATATATTTTTTAGAATCTCTAATTCATTCCCTCTAGGAAAAGGGTCACCTTCAGAACTCTACAAGCCACTTTTTAAAGACAAATATCATGTCTCTCATAACTAAGCTTTGACCTCTCTATAGAGCACTATTCAAAATCTTCCACTCCTACCAAGAAATTCCCAATCTTATATTTTCCCTTCCATCAAGAGGAGCACCCCAAGTTTGGAGAGAAGATGCAGAATACAAGCTAGATCCTCTAAGGACTCCATTCACTATTGTTTTAAAGAAGCTCCAAAGCTTCAAAAATATTTTTTTGCTTTGTATTTATTTCATTAGAAGATTTTATTTTATAGTAGATTAGAGTAGTAATTAGGATAACCAAATTTTCTCAAGGAGTGTAACATTTTTTTACAAATTATTGGTTAGAGTAGAATTTGTTACTAATTTATTAGATTAAAAGTAGATTACAAGTTTCTTTGATTTTATTCTTTCATTGTAAATTCAAAAATTAAAACAAAAATATATATATTCTTCATTATATTTTAGATAAAAATGAAGTAAAAATAAAAAACAATCATAGATAAACTACACTTACATCATATAAATTCTTTTAAAATTGCGTGTAGTTAAGTAGATCATACTTTTTTTTCGAAAAAATGTAAAAATATAGGTTAGATTTATTTTTTCATGCACTTAGATTAAATTAGGTTAATACATTTAAATTGTAAACATACAAAAATGTAAATGATACAAACAAAATCCCTCAATAACATCACAATTCATTCAATGAATTCAACAAACCAAAACTCAATCACAATCAATGCAAAGAAATTCTAACAAACACTTCAACACATAAAACTAATCTTTTGAGTCTTTTATTCCTCACTCATTTTTTTACACCTAATGTTTCCTAAAATCAAGTAATATTGTATGTATGGATTCTTGGAAGAATTTAATAATAAATTTCCAATACAAGATAATTCAATAGAAGAACAAGCTTGTGAAAAAATAAAAATACCTTGTAAAATCCAAGAAGCTAATGAGAGAATGGGCACATGAGAGGAATTGATTGAATTAGAAGAGAAAAGGTTCAGTACCTTTTTCCTCTTTGTAGAAAATGAACTCAATAGGATTAGAGCTAATGATCTACCCTAGCCATATTAGAATCACAACAACCATACCTATCTAGAGTTTGGAAAGATAACACCCTACAACTTCAACTATTCTAGTTTTGATAAACATTATAGTCCATCATTAGGTGCTCCTTTCTCATGAGATGAGTGAGCCAACCATTGTAACCCTCATTTAAAACTATACCATAGTCACTCACTAGACTCTCTTTCCTCGTGAAGGGATTAATAAATCAAATTCCCCATCACTTGAATAGATTTTTCCTTGAGATAGGAATGTAATAGAGGGGATTTTCCACTCCTAAGTCTCTAGGATAGGGAAGAGTCTACAGGGGACAGATAGCCCTAGGTTACCTCAATGACAAAGCTTAAGGGATGAGGTGACAAATGAAGTAGAGACTAAACTATATTTTTTTGGGTTTTCTAAATGGAGGACTTCAAAAATCAGGTGAACAGACCTCAAAGGTCTTAGGAAATAGACTAACAAAATCTTGGATAGAAGATGAAAGTGTGAACCAAGGATGACAATGCGACATGTTGGCACCTTGTACAAACAAAGAGAAAAATCTATGACCTGAAACACTTCGGACCTGCTAATGACTTGAATTTTGAAATCTAATAGTTTTAACATAAATGAACAAAATACAAATACTAAAAGTGCATGAAGAGTAAACAAGTACAATAAGAAGAATACTTTAAATGGAAAATAAACTAACTATGTGCAAAATGACAAGTAGAAGGAAAAAATATTCAACTCATGGTAGGTCCAGCCTCCCACAAGATTCTCATGAACAAGACCTACAGACACATAAACAAAAAAATTTTGGGGCTTCTTTTTGAGGCTTACCTTAGTCAAAACCTCACTTTAGTGTTTCCACCTCCACGAACAACCAGATAGACCACAATATAGAAATATAAAGAAAGAAAGAAATAAGATGAAACATAGGGAATGCAAAGACAACAATATGCTAGCTATAAGATAGATAATGCAATGAAATTACAAATTTACCCTCCCTACTACAAGCTTGGAGAAGTCGAGAGTAAGAGCGAGAGCTTCATAGACATGAGATGATCGTGCAAGAGTGTAGTACCAAGAACTTGAAACCTGCAAGAACAATGGTGTAGAAAGAAATAATAGAGAGAATGAAGTGATAAGAAGTGAGAATGATAAAGAATAAGATTTAATGACAATAATTGAGAAGAAAGAGGAATAAAATAAAGAAAATGGTCAAATTGCATGCAAAGGAGTTGTTCACAGGCATGCCTACAACTGTAGAAGTGTTACATTTTGCGGGTAGGCAATAGTGTAACATCCCAATGGCCAAGGAATTAGGGAACATAACAGGACATTCACAAAGTGCACAAATGTCTACGCGGAATGGAAGCGTCCAAGACAAAAATCCCCACTGATAGAAAATGACAAGGTACAAACAAGAATGAAGGCTTAGGATGACAAGATTTTACATTATCAACTTATAAGGCTAAACTAAGGGTGGTGTTATGGGAAATTGCATGAGGGTGAAATTTTACGCCATAAAATTTCCCCCCCACTTTAGTGAGCATATGTATCTAAGCATGTGCAAGCTAAAGTAGAAAGAGATTGAAGAGAATACACCAAAAATGTACAACAAGAAGTTTTCAATTTGGTATACCTGACGTGAAAGGGGCTCCACCAAAATGCAAAGAGGACATAGGTCTTTGATCTTGCAAAGCCAACTACAATCTCACCACAAACATGTTAGATACAAATAAACATCTTAGGCACAAAATCAAAAAATAGACATAGATAAAATTTCATAAAAAGCGAAAAATAAACATGATAAAATTTCATAAACAATCTGATCAGATAAAGATGACACCGATAGGTATGGATGGCATGGATGTAGACCATACGACAAGCATATAAGCCTATGGCTGCTACAAACTTTGTTGCAGGACAGTCATAGAAAAGACAAGACAAGTGTAGTCAAGTTACCCCCAAGCTAGACGATGAGACATAAGATGTCAAGGAATCCTTTTAAAACATTTGAATTTTTTAAAAATTAAGCATATATGATAGCCACCTTAGAATGATGTGTGATATGCAAAGGAGCACAAGTCATTCTAAGGAGAAGAGAAAGACAACAAATGATGTGGCATGAGATACATGGCTAGATGTATTCATGGAATATTGTCACACGAGGGATAAAACATAGAAACCAAAACATCACAAAGAAGAAAAGAAGAGACAAAGAAACCAAGAGCACAAGGGGGATCTCATTATTCGAGGTTAGAACTGCTCATAGATATAGATAGATAATTATAGTATAATATATATGAAGTTTCATCACCCCCCAAATGTATCAGAATGTGAAGAAGAGCACATGAAAACAAAGAAAAAATAAAAATTGGGTCAATAAGGGCTAAGGAAGAAGGCCCCTCGAGGTCTTCATCACCAAGCTCTTGTGAGATTAAGGTCATCAGTCTTACAAAGATCAAGGAAAGAGTTAGAATTTCCTCCAACAAGTTGAAAATGCACTTGTCAGGAGTGACATGTGTCAACTAAGTAGGATCAGGACAAGACACCCCAGAGTCACTACCGACCTCAAGAAAAGGGACAGTGACAAACTTTGGGGATGGGGGTTATCTCTGTTACAAGGATGATGCCGGCTAGAGTAGAACAAGATTCAAAAGGCGGAGAAAAATTATTTCAATCATCGCTTAAAGTGTGGTCATCCTCTGACTTATGATTCATTAGAGTATGCATAATCCCCACAGATGAAGTGAAAGCAAGAGAAGGAGATGAAGCCACAAAGGACACCACCTTTGTAAAAGGAATATCAACAGGTTATGAGAAAGGAGGAATACTAGCGAGAGAATTAAGAAGGGGAGGCTTTGTCAAGGGAGCGATGAATAAATGCACTCTTTTAGGGGGAGGTTTCATTGGGGTCTACCAACAAAGCCAAAACAAGGACTAAGGTGATGTAAATTGAGGTAGGAGAAAAGACAGGAGCAGAAGGAACCAAAATAGGAGTAGACATAAAAACAACATGCAAGTTGGTTATGTTGGCTATGGGCACTAGAAGATGTGTTCTAAGAAGAAGTTGGGGGATCTTTCTCCACCACAAGAGTATCCTCCACAATTGTTATCAGTGGAAGTGCAAACTCCAAAGGAGCAATAGGAGGAGGAGGCACAAAAGTAGAAACAAAGAAAAATGTCTCAACGATGGGCCTTTTTCCTTTCCCTACCCTAGGAGAAGTTGGAGAAATAGATGGAAGCTAAAACGTAGGAACAACCCCATAAGAACTCTTCCCCTTGCCATATAGGTTGGGTCAAGGAACCATGGGAAAAATAGGAAGTTGAAAGACTAGAGGCTTAGACTTTTGCAGCATGGGCACTTTTCCTTTTCCTATGCCAGGCATAGTAGGAGGAACAAAAGATGCCACCAAATGCTGGGAAGATGAAGTAGATGGCACAGAAGAAGAAGAAGAAACAAAAGAAGAATGGGAAATCCCCAAGGAAAGATAAAGCTTGTCCTTCCCCTTTAGAGGGGTAGAAGAAAAATCTTGTTGTTGCGCATGCAAGGAGGCCTTCAAAGAAACAACATAAGGAGATGAGGGAAAATCACCCTTTGATGTCGAGCACCCGATCATGTATTTGAAATAATCTCTATATAAAATATCATCCCTATGAGGGATGGGTCCAATTGGGGTGGGCCAAAAATTTTCAAGGGAGAAGCCCCCACATGATACTAATGGTTTATATCTAGTATCCTAGATAGTATGCATAGTACCCTCATGGGGAAACTTCAAAAATTTGTGGACTACTGAAGTGACTACATTCATGGAGGCCAGCCCTGGAATGCCTAGCCTCACTCTGAATAAGTCAGACTCAAGAATCACAACAAACAAGACTTCCAAAGCCTTAGGTCCTACTGGGACCAAAAAATAAGTAGTTCCCATAGGCGCAATAGAAAACCCATCGTGTGTGCGAAGGGTAGCCTACAACTCATCATATTTCTCCCTATGTAAGCCATTGATAAAAAGGGTCTCCTTCGTAATGATGTTCACATGGCTCGAAGGATCAACCATAACACCCATTACGACATTACCATTGATGTGAGTAGGAACATATAGTAGAGAGAGTTCCTTGTTTAGAGGAAAATCATGTGAAGTGAATGTTATGTCAAGTACAACATTCACATGCTTTGAAGGAGTAATATGAGTGAATGAGACTGCATTCACATACTTATATGGGGTGAAATTGATAGATGGTGAAGAAGGAATAACCAAGTTAGTAGAATGTGATAAGAAAGGATTTGTGTAGATTTATAGCTAGCTATTTGGCTTCACTACAGAGTTAATCAAGTTCTCTTTCCGACCACCTAGCCGAATAATTTTGTCATCGATGTAGTCCTGAATCACATGATGCAAGCGAACACATCTCTCGGTGTCATGTCCAAAAACTCAATGTTATTGGAAGAACTTATGTACATCATACCATTGGGGATACGACTCAAACAGTGGTTGACTCTCTGGAAAAATTATTATTTTATCTTTCAAAAAATTTTGCAGGATGCTATTATAAGATTTTGATAATTTAGTAAATGATATATTTCATCTTGTAGATTTTTTATCGATGGGCACAGAAACCATGTTTTCCACGGCCTTGTTATTTTTAGACTCACCAGAGACTAACACTATTAATTGGCCATCTTTATGGTAGACCGATGATGAGTCCTTGAACTAGGCAACCTTTTGCTGGTACTCTTGCAAGGCAACACACAGATGCACAAAGGATAGATATTTCATTAAAAGATTTATCTTGCAGTGTAGGCTGCAAGTTCTTGATGAATATTTTTTGCACATTGGAATTAGGTAAAGGATAAGAAACTTGAGAGAAAAGGGCTTGATACCAAGCTATAAAATTAGTTACCTTCTCATGAGGTCCTTGCTTGCATCTAACAAGATCAATGAATATGATCTTCAACCCGATGTTGGCTTGAAATTAACGGAGAAACTGATTAACTAGTTGATCAAAAGAGAAAATGAAATTATCAGGCAAGGAGCAATACCATTCCAAAGTGGCCTCCTTGAGAGAACATGTGAATATTTTTTCCAAGAGTGTATCATTATCGAAGAATTCAATACATATTCCATTAAAGGATGAAATATGTGTTTACAAATCCCCAAGGCCATTGTACTTTTCAAATTTTGGAATCTCCACCCCCTGAGAGCTAGGAGTGTTTAGAATACAAATAAAAAGAGGAATACGATGGAAAAAAGGTTGAAACATAGGTTGAGAGAATGAGCTAGCCAAATTCACCAGTTGATTATGTATGCATTCCATGTTCTATAGAAGAGCATTAAGGACAAGATCAGAAAACAAGGTATGAACAACATACACTCATGATTTGGGGATAATCCTAATCATGTAGCTCAATCAATAATTAATCATAGTTACAACAATAGTAATAAAAATCTCATCATTTGTTAGGATAATAGACACACTTCCTTTATTTCTCTATTCAACTAGAAATTGGGTATCTATCAATAATCAATTGTAATCCTCAATCTAATCAACATCTTCACCTTCACATTCAATCACATATGCAACACCAACCTTTCAATGGTTATCTAAAATTCACATCACAGTAACATTCGTTATTCATCAACCAAATAGCCAACCCCTTTCATCGTTCAATTCCTTATTTTTATACTCTTTGTGGGAAGTTGAGCCAAAAATCTTCAAATGGTCCAATAGGCTAGTGCCACATGTCATCATTGGATAGGCTTGTACATTCACTTCATATTTAGTTAACAACATATTCTTATAGTCAATAATTTTGATCAAATTTTAACATTGAACGTATATGTAATCTTATACCTATTGGGGATTGGTGAACTCCTATATATGCCTTAGTTCTTTTATAGAATTAATGTAAATATTAGTCTTCTAGCATGATTCCTTCCATCCTTCTTGGGATCGGGGTTTTCTAAGTCCTCATGCTCCCATTTTTATGCAGAAGCATCCCAAGAGTCTGTCCATCTGTACCAATAACTTTATTTCAAGTGGTTTTTCATTTTTGGTTGAGTTCAAATTTTGGTTTTTAAGTTTTGATGTCTAGAGTTAGACAATTTAAAATTTAGAACAGATCACTCGGGAGGGAATTAATTGGCTTGAATTAATATTTAATTCAATTATACAACATCTCGAATTGAAAAGATAGGTTGAATGTTGAGGGAAAAAATAAAATAAAAAATAAATCACAGTTTCTAGGCGTAGTAGCAGATAAAGAAGTTTAAAAAATAACATTTAAATAATAGAGGGAAGATGAATGGTTGCATGAGAGAATAAGAAATAAAGAAGATATTAAAGGAAATAATGCTAGATTAAAAAATATGGGCTACATTGGAGGAAGCTGAAGTGAATAGGGAAGAAGTCAAACACTGGAAAACTTGTGCAAACTAGCACATGGAAAGGGAGAAGGAGAAGTAAAATAAAATAAAATGATTTTGAGCTGAGAGGAAAAGACATGCTAGCTGAGGAGAGAAAAAAATAACAGAGTAACTAATATAATTGAATGAAGTTGGTTTGTTGGCAGTAGAAAATTGCATAGATTGCCAAAGTTAGAATATTTCAATTGGATGAAAATAAAATTGCCAAAAATTCTATTCAAGGGGAGATTAAAGAGATTTGGAATTGATTCAAAAGAAATTTAATTTCCAAATTGTATAGGGGAATCTATTTAGACAGGTGAAATTGTGAAATTTCAAACTTGAATGTAAATAATGGAATAAGAAATGAGTAAATTCATCCTTTAATTTTGAGTTTTTGTTTTCAGCTTAATGGGTCAATATTTTCAAAGAGTAAATAAATTCTAAGGTAGTTTGAGTAGTGTATTTCAATTTCCTGATAAGGTACTTGAAATTCAATCTACATTAATTGGTAGCGGAGTGGGTAGCTCGCTAGGAGAAGTTTGGAGAGGAAAGTGTTGTGATTTTTGCAACTGTAGAGAAGCAAAGTGTGTTGGTTGTCCTCCAATGGAGATAAAGCTAGGTAGAACTGCATGAACTTCCTCCACTGAGATAAAGTGGATAGAGGAAATCTTGAGAGGAGCATCTTCCATAGTCTCGACTGGGTAGACTATGGCAAGTGAGTTTATTGTAGGGAGTACCTATAGCTACAGAGAGAATTGGCTCTAAAAGTAAAATTTGTTGTGAGATAATTTTGTACTTGTAGATATGTGTGCAAATTGCAGATTGTGTGTAATGATGACAAAGAGAAAGAGTACAAGTTTAGCCTTGGGTAAGGATTTAAAAATTTATTTTATTGAGAAGAAAGAAAGAAGGTTAGAGGAAGAAATGGTTGAGATTTAGAGTAAGTGTGCAGAAGTATCCAAGAGATTAGATGCCTTGGAGAGTAAAATGAAAGAAAAGAGGAAAGACATAGAAAAGAGACAAGAAGAGAAGTATATAGGTAAGGTTGAGTCCCATTATTTTCCTAAAAAATATTTGTTTATAGATAATTTTGTGTGTGTGAAAAAATATGAAGAAAAAGATGAAGAAGATAATGGAGTTGCAAAAACATGTTTTATTGAAGGCATGGAGAAAGAGGTGAAAGACATTATAGCTGAAGATAAAGAAGAAAATAATGAGGTTGCAAAATAAAGAGAGAATGTATTGAGTTATTTCAAGAATATGATAGAGAAAAATAAAAGAAAAAGAAGAAAGGCAATAGAGAGGGAGATGTAGTAGAGTTTCATGTGCATAGAGCTAAAGAGAATATCCTTAGTTGCAAGAGAATGAAGAAAATAAAAGGGATATTGCAGCACAATCATGTATTTTGGAAGGAATGAAAGCATTGGTAAAATAACATGTAGGGATTTTAGGGTAAAATTACCTTACCTTGAAGAGAATATAATTGTAGCAGAGACTAGTGAAGGAGTAAAATTTTTACAAGTAAAGAAGAGTGAGGTTGTAGTAGTGGGTAGTACTTTAAAGGACATGGAGAAATTGAAAGGTTTGGAGCAACACTATGAAAAGGCCTACATGGAGGAGTTAGTAAATGGGGAGATGATAGAAGAGAAGGAAGTTAAGAAATTTTCATTATTTGTATAATTTTGTTTATACTAATTTTTATATTTGTGTTGTAGGAAGATTATTCATGGGAGTCATTTAGTTGAATGCAAAAAGAATGAGACACGAGGAAAAAGTAAAGAGAGTAGAAGAAGAAAATATAGGTGCAAAAATGGATATTATGGAATATTTAGTTTCCATAAATCGAGCATTACTACAAGCATGGGTGTAGTGAATGAACATTGGTTAAGATGTTCTTGAAGGAGGACAACGAATTGTAGTGGGTTAATTCTTACAAATAAGGAAGATGAGAATGGAATTTGGTAGAGGTGGTTGGGACATGGTGGGATAGATCCCACAAGCAGATAGAAGGAAGGGAGCAAGTGGAGGTGGACAATTTGTGGTGGGTTGAATCCCACAAGAGGAAGCATGAGAGGAATATGTAATTGGGGAGACAAGTCAGCTCATAGTGGAAGAAGTTCCACATAGGGAGGTGACGGTGAGAAGCATATTTTGGCAAAGGAACATGGAGAGCATTCTGACAAAGTGTTGGAAAAGAAGAAGACAAAAAATTTGCAGGGTACCAGTCTAGCATGCGAGCATGCTACAAGTTGCTTGCAACTTGAAAGAGTAGTCCTACTATTCAAATCTATTTTTTTGAGCTATTCTCACAAAATTATTACTCTACGTGTCTAATGCAGGAGCATCCCGAGAGTCCATCTATCTGCATCAATAAAAAAAATTCAGGTGGTTTATCATTTTTGGTTGAGTTCAATTTATTTTTTTAAGTTTTGATGTCTGGAGTTAGACAATTTAAAAATTGGAATAGAGTTCCTGGGAGGGAATTCAATTGATTTAAATTAATATTTAATTCAATTATGAAACATCTCGAATTGAAAAGACAAGTAGAATGTTGAGGAAAAACTAAAATAAAAAATAAATCAATTTGTCAAGCATAGCAACAGATAAAGAAGTTTATAAAAATTACATGTAAAAAATAGAGGGAAGATGAATGGTTGCATGAGAGAATAAGAAATGAAGAAGATATTAAAGGAAATAATGTTGGAGAAAAAAATATGGGTTGCATAGGAGGAAGTTGAAGTGAATGGGGAAGAAGTCGGTGCTGGAAAAATTGTGCAAATTGGCACATGGAAAGGGAGAAGGAGAATAGGTAAAATAAAAAAAGTGATTTTGAGTTGAGAGGAAAAGACGTGTTGGTTGAGGAGAGAAAAAAAAAGAATAGAGAAAATAATAGAAGTGAATGGAGTTAGTTTTTGGCAGTAGAAAATTGCACAAATTGCCAAAGTTAGATCTAAATTGGATGAAAACAAAATGCACAAAAATCGTATTAAGGGGGATATTAAAGATATTTGAAATTGATTCATATGTAGTTTAATTTCCAAATTATACAAGGGATGAGAGTTGAAAGAATGAAATTATGAAATTTCATACTTGAATGTAAATAATGGGATAAGAAATGAGTAAATTCATCCTTTAATTTTGAGTTTGTTTTTTCAACTTAATGGGTCAATTATTGCAAAGAGTAAACAAATTATAAGGTAGTTTGAGTTGTATATTTCAATTTCCTCATAAGGTACTTGAAATTTGGTCTGCATCACTTTTCGTTTTGACATCAAAGTATGAGTGAGCTCAATAGTCTAAGCCCAATAGGGGCCATTGAGGTTTAGTGTGAACTCGAATCTCATTCCTTTTTATATGTTAGAGTATGAGTAAACCTAATAGTCTGAGCTCAATAGGGGTTGTTGGGGTTTTGAGGTTTGGTGTGGACTCAAACCTCTTTCCTTATTATGTGTCGGGGTATAAGTTGTCTTGAAACTCCAATGTCCTTCCTACTTATCAGGATTCGACTAACTTCTTTGCTTAGTGATATTGCCAAAATGCCTTAGCTTCTTCCTTCAGACCATTAGATTCCTTAAGCAAAATAAAACTCTTGACTAAGCTAAAAGGATGATATTTCCTCTTGCACAACACACTAAAATTCAAAAATAAAACAATACAACAAAATTGAAACTGGAAATATTTTTGGTGACACAAGATTTCCCTTACATCTATGCTCATGCATTAATTTGTGGGTGTGTCTCTCTACCACCCTCCTTTTTTTAATATTTTACTATATTATCCATTATTAATAGGATTACAATAATAGTTGTATACCTTTTCTTTTCTTATGTATTGAGGATATCGTTACAATTATATTTATTGAAAACTAAATTTAATATCATTTTATGATTATAAGATTAATTCATATTATATATAATGTATAATATACATGTATTATATTATTGCCATTTTTTTTTTTGATAAATCAAAAATTTCAATTTTATTTTATTTATATATCTATATATACAAAGAGGCATTCTAGCCAATATATTTTTAAGTTGCAGTAGCCTATCATGGCCTTATTTTGGCGAAAAAAATTGGGGTCTCCAAACTTTGGCTTGAAGGGGATTCTCTTAACATTATTAAGTGTCTTATGTTCAATAGCCTGTTGTCTTGCTCGAGATCCTATCTTATTAATGATTCTCTATCCATCATCAATTCATTTAATGAGATTAGAATTTCACGGTTGTTTAGGGAAGCTAACTCATTGGTTGATGGGTTAGCTAATTTGGGAGTGGTGGCTCAAAATAATTGGGATGATTATGAATCCTTTCCTCTTAACCTTAACATCATTTCCAATAATGACAAATTTTCATGTCATTAAGGTGGTTAAGTTGGGGGAAAGACTCTTTTATTTCGTTTTGAGTTGGTTTTTGCACGTAGAGTCCTGGACCTATTCCTCTCATAATCATCTTTTTGATATCTGTGAAATTATGGTCTGGCCATGTAGGTTTGGCAGTAATTGGTATGGCAAGCTCACACGCTTTGTGGGTCCCATTTATATTGTTTTGTGGTTAGTTTGCCTAATCTTGTCTTTGCAAAAAATTAAGGTGTTGGTGGAGTGTTGTTCGCTGCATACCACCATGGGTTGAGCTTGTTGCAAAGTGGATTTGAGCTCTTGTGAGGAGTTTCAGAGTAATGAAATTATTTGGGAGCACCTGGAGAAGGATGGGGTAATCCCCTATTTGCTAAAGCTCCAAGGTCCGAACCCTGAAGTGATGGAGGTTTTTGTTAAAGGGTGGAGTAGTAGAATTTTGTGATACAAAGTTGTGGAGTTTAATATTAATGAGGATTTTGTTGCTGAGGTAACTGGTCTCCCTTCCACTGGAAGGAAATTTTACAAAGATAGAGGTGTGGCTAAGAAACCCCTTGCTAATTTACTTAAATATGATGAGAAGAAGAAGCTCAGGTTGGTTGCTCGTGGTGGGTATGCTCGCAATTCTCTCAAGCTGCTCTGGAGGGATATTTTTATGGCCATTATGCATTACTTCACCTTGGAGGGTAGGTTTTCTATAATTTATGGTTATCATTTCATGCTTTTGAATCATTTTCACCACAATGCTCTAGTTTTGTTTCCTTTTTATCTTATGTTGTCGATGGAGAATAGTATTGAGGATCATCAAAAGAACACAAAGAAATCTATTCTCCATGAAGGCCTTATGAATCTCATGTTTGAACACATAAAGATGAAGTTGGTCCTTGTTTCTCCTAAGAAATCGCACGTAAAAACAATGAAAAAAAATTCTAGCTATGAGACTAGTGATTCGACGACAGAATGGGACGAAAATTTTGACCAAACCTAAGAACTCATCCCGACAAACCATGTTAGACCGACAAAGTATCTTTGGCAAGACTCACCTCAATCCCAATCCATTGGCCAGACTTTAACCATCAGACAATAATCTCAAATTTGGGTTGAAGTCATACTTCATACCGATGAGGAACCATTGGTTGAAATTCTACTATCGGTCCAACATTGAGAATTCAGCCCAATAGACCATCTCACACCGACCAAGCACTGTCAACTAGACTCACACTGATCAGATCACATCGACCAAACCATCACTATCGGTAAGATACATTCTGAAGTCTCATGTCAGCCCGACCATCTGTTCATTGGCAAGACTTACACCGAACAGACCCGTCGGCCAAACTAACATAGTTGATCTAACATTTGCAGGTCTACCCAAAGACCAATGTCATTCTGATGTAGTTCACTTCGGCAAGAGTCTTCCCGACTGAACTCTTCGGCCAGACCACAAGCACCAGAGTGACATTCACAAGTCATCCCGATGACCAATGTCAGCCTGATCCAATCATCGACCAAATTCATACCGAAACTCATCTAGGCTACTTCACATACATTCCTCAGACCGGCAAGAGTCTCATCGACAATCCTCATTGGCCAGATAACTACTATCAATATGAAACATAGAACTCACACTGACAGTTCAAGTCACTCTGGTAGTTCTCTTCGACAAGACCAATCACATGTCACACCGATCTGAACACTTCAAACCTTCAGGACTAAACAACTTGTCAGAAGGATATCTTAGGTGTCTCACTGATATGCTCTTTCAGGAGGTTTAGGTCAATAGGATTGAGACACATATTCCAACATTTAGTCCTAACAGGCACCAAGTAGTTTTCCTTTATTGACAAGCCAAATGAAAAAATATAGGGAAATTTGTTACTAGATGCACAATAACAAAATAAGATTTTCACTTGACAATAAAACATATTCATAATGTATCTATCATTTTAAAATCCTATTTCCCACTTTTAGAAGTATTTCTTATAGCAATCTCTTCATAAAATCTATCCTAGCTATAATTTTAACAAAGATAAAATGTGTATAAATTTGCTTAAGATTTGAGACAAAAGTAAGCATCTAGGGAATCTCTAATAGGAAAAAGATGTTTGTCAAACCAAAATTGCAAGGTTAAATTTTAAAGTAATGTCTCACTTTTATAAAAGAAATGGTCAACACTGATCTAACTTCTTAACTTAAATCACTACAAAGTGACATATCTATTTTGATTTTTGAAATAGTGTGAATGAATGAAATGTAGTTTTTTCAATATATTTTATATTGTTTCAATTAAATAAAAAAGATTTAATGTAGCTTTTTGTTAAGGTGTTATAATTTAATTATTGATAATATATTGAAAATTGAGGTCACATGGAATACAATTTTTTATATAATAAATTTATTTTCTTTTCCTTCCACTTTTCTTAGTGCATAGATATTTTTTGTCCATTTCGATAATTTTTTTGAAATAGATCTTGAAAGTTGCATGTACTAAAAGTACAACTATTTCGATGGGATGTAAATTTTTCTCTTAACTATTTATTGAAAATAGAAAAAATGTCAATTTGACATGAATCATTCTTTTAGTACATTATATTTTATTTATTTTTTAATAAAAAAGGGATTATATCCATATATAATTAACTATTTCGATGGGATTAAATTTTTCTCTTAGCATTTTTCTTGAAAATACAATCAACCTTATATAATTAATCTCCTATTTTTAGTAGGTAGAAAGAGAAAGGGATTAAATCCATTTAACATATTATATATATAATAATATTAGTTAGGTGCTTTAAATATTATAATATTAAAGGTTTGGGACCATATTTTCTATGATTTTAATAGCTTTGTAAATAAATTTATCATTACTAGTTAGGTAAAAATACTAGACTTCACAAATAGTTTTTTTTTAGTTTTTAGCTCGGATACCAAATATAACATGGTAACTTCCCAAAATCCAAATAAACAATATAATCCAAACACAATGTAGTATCAATTTAGATATTCAATTTATTGTGAAAACTAATTAATAAAATACAGTGTTAAACATGTAGAATATGAAATTCAATATTAAATAAGTGGAAATTCAATACTTATCTAAGATAAACTCCGAAATTAGCTCCACATCCTCTATAAGTGTAATGGTAGACATCATATACGTATGATACAATTCAAGAGGAACTTGTGTAATCAAACACAACATGTTTCCACATGCTACACTAATTCCCATACATCATAACCCTACTCAAACCAATCATAAATGTACTCTCTTCCTTAATTTGAATGCACTTTCCACGCCCCTTCTCATATTCTCATAGCCTACCTACCAAACCACCATCTTTTAAGAGATACATTCAACTCATGGGTTTATATAATAACCCAAAGGGTTCTTTCCAACCATCACACCCATCCATTACATCATTACAAAGTAATGAATGTTATTACAATTATTAATTTTCATTTGTGCTCTTCTTATAAGAATTCACTTAAATACAAGTGTTTTGTTTTATAAAGTTATTTTGAACCTTTTTAACTTTATTTCAACTGGAAAGTAATTTCTTTTTATCTTTTTATTTTACCTATCCCTTTTTTTATTATTAAAATTATTACTTTATTTTCTAATAAAGTTTATTTTTTAAAGTATTTTCAAGGATTCCAAGAGGTTGAGTTCAATTTGTTAAAATATTAGGTTTTTAGTGTGGAGATCCATGTTTATATCTCTAAAGGGACATTTAATATGGAGCTCTAATTTATGACTCTTGGTCTTCCATTGTCGGTTTCTAGTGTTGGTGCAATATCTATGTGAATTTCTAAGTTTTGATTCTTCGTATTTCATTGTTGGCTTCTAGTATGGATGTCTAAGTTGTTATCTAATTTTGACACTTTAAAGGAGCTAAGTATTGGTCACATTAGTACTTTTAAAGAGGTTAGCATTAGTTTCATTAGTGCTCGAAAGGAGTTATGTATTACTCTCATTAATTCTTGTAGAAGTTAAGTATTAGTCTCATTTGTAACTAGTTGCTTGCATTTGTTATGTTTGTAAACTTATTTAATATAAGAAAATCAACAAAAAAAGGTCCCATAATAGAGGTGGGGAAGCATATATTGTCACTCATACCACCATGACAAGTTTTATAAATAATTATAATTGCTTACAAATATTCATCTGTAATTCCATTGGATAAAAAAGGATGAATGAACCCATATGAGCATATCCTTTCAAGGTTAATTATGTTACATTGACCTCCTTCCATATCCTTTGATGACAAATATTGCACGCATAATTCTAAATGTTGCATATTTTTAGATACATAATCATTTTAGGATTCATATCCACTTCAAACTGGGGGAAAAATGTAATGGTAAAGTTTGCATACCCATGTTATGTTCCATTTAGTTTTGTGCCTATTTTGAGAAGAGTACCTTGACACATTGACATATTAACAAGTGGTGTAGTTTCATGTGAAGTTAGGTCCTTTTTCCTATATCACCTTACAAACATCCATATACACCTACCTTTTATCTTGTCCTATTCTTACACATTCTTATACATTCACCATACTTGCTCATTTATCACACTTATATGTGCACGTATTCCCATATAGATGTCAACCCCTTCAATTTGGCTAGTTGTATGTTCTAGGACAAGTTCATGGTTGTGGGGTTGTCCTCGTAGTCATAAACTCATCTTTTCCAAATTAAAATTTTAAAATTTGATTTTTTTTACTTCCACCTAGACCCCACTTGCTCAATGTTGACTAAACATAAATTTGTGTGATGTGTTGTTATGTCTTTGTATTTAAAGTTGTTCAATTCATTCATTTTGATATATTAGAGGCTGAAGGAAGCATTCACATATCATTCACATTTCACATTTCAATTGGAGCACTTAAAATTACAGATTTAAACAAGAATTCTTAGAGACATACACATAACTAAAGATTATTGTCTTTGATCATTCATGAACAATTATGTGATTTAACCTACGAGAACATGTCTTATTGTGACTTAGTGATGACTCTACCAATGTATTTATAAATATTGTTAGCCCTCAAATATTCAAAAGAAGCAAAAAATATAAAGGCATACTAGACAAAGTGAATAACCTAAGTTTGTAGATTTTATATTACAAGTTTGTGTCCCTATCCCTAGATTTGTCCTTGCATAAAGTGAACATAAATTTCTAATTTTGAGATTTATTTCAAAATTGTTAATTATTGTCCTTGATTCTAAAACAAATCATTTTCAAATCCATTTGAGATTTAGTACTCTTTGATCATGTTGCTAAATACCCTTATTTCTATTTTCACTAACACATTTAGTATGTGTTACCTATTATTAGATTATCATATCCTAACTTTATTATTTAAGTTAAATTAATTATATTTATATGTACATTTTATTAAATTAGCCCACACTAAACTTCAGGAAAAAAATTTAAAAATATTTTTAAGTTTTTTTAATAATAATTTAAGGTGGCTATAATAAATAATATGTTTTAAAATATATTTTTTATAATCTATAAATAATGTTAAAAATATATATTAGAAAAAAAAAAAAAACTTATATTCATACTAAATTTAAAATATAATCTGAAATATAGATTAAAAAATTCACAAAATTATATAAAGAAATATTTTTAATCAAAATTTATTATATTTTTAAATTAGATGAATACAATAAATCTCCTTTGTTCGAGTAGTTAAAGAAACATGTGTTTTTATATTAGAATCTTGTGATACTTGTATTTTACGTTAGCTTGGTCTTATTTTCCTTGTCTTTTTTTATGGCATTGACTAAAATAAAACTACCTAAAATAGGTATTCGACAAAGAGGTGGAAATAAATGAATGGTCCACTTCCCCAATTATTTGAGCCGCACGTGGTACATTTTGTTTTGTTTTTAGGTCATATATCCCTTTCATTCTTTACTTTTAGGACAAACCCCTCCTTCCCTTCCACATGGTTGAAAATGTTGCACAATATTTATGCCATTGATATGGTTTGTACGGCCCTTAATAATTGATTTTGTAGGGTCACCATGCCCCCCCCTTATTAGTGATATTGATTGCTTTTAAAAGTGTTCACATTCACAAGACTACCTACTCATGTTGTCCTCCATAGAAGAAAGAGTTGATGGGACCATTTACCTCTTTAAAGTTTATGGAATTAAATATAATTTAATAAAGAAGATTTTATTTTTTTAAAGGTGGGTATTAATTTTTTTTAATAAGGTAAGATGTTTCGTTTTTTAAGACAAGATCTTTTACGTAAGAGTTATTTGAGTCATTTTGAACAATTCTAATTTATTGTGTTTGTCAAATAAAATTTTGATTGTAAATTTTTATTGCATGTCATTTTACTTATTGTTTATACAAATAGAAGTCAATTTTCTCAATAGTTATTATGTTTTATTAATATCAACTTTAATGGAGAGTAGTTACATTGAATACAATCAATAATGATTGAATATTAAATATTATATGCAAAAGAATAATCTTATAATAGTTATAGGTCAGTAGTTACATTGAATACAATAAGTAATGAGTGAATATTAAATATTATATGGAAAAGAATAATCTTATAATAAATATTTATGGTTTATCAAAATTAACGTGTACAATATCTATGATTATCATAATTGATTGTCTCTTTAATGTCTCTTTAATTTGGATAGTAAAATTAGGTTAAATTAGTAAAAATAGGGTACAAACCACCACATTCCAAGGTCTGATGTACTATAAAAGCTAGAGAGTCATTTTTCAAGTCCTAGTGTAAGCAAAAAGCTAGACAGTCCTTGGTGCTTAGTTGAAAGAGATTGATTATTCATTGACACGTAATTCATACTCTTGATACCAATGAATTGTTACAATAATTTAATATTGTTATCCTTTCATAGAAAAAGCTAGACCATCAATAACAACAATTCTTTATCTAGCACATAGGAAATGTTGACCATCCTACCCAACACATGGGCCTCCCAATTGAACTTTGTTTAGGTTCTATAGAATTTTATCCATAAATTTTCTATAAGGTCAAAGAACACAGTTTTAGTGTTTATAAGCTTTGATCGCACCCCCTATTTGTTGATGGTAAAATTTCACTTATAGTTTCCATTTTTACAATCTTAAATATTACCACTTAACACAATGTGTTTTAACTTTATGTCCATCTCTAAACAAATTTACAAAAAGGACAAGTTTTTAAAAATCTATGAACATGAAACCATTTCACATTGTTTTGAACAACAAAAAAGAATGCGTAAATTGCTTGAAAGGAAGTTGCATGAGAATATTACCTATGAAAATATCTAACCTAACACATTGTCTAGATCTAGGACATCAACAAGAGGATATTACTTAAGGAGGGACAACAACTTGAGTCTTGAAAGGAAGGGTTGTAATTCTCTATATAATATGTGTTTGTATTCTAATTCTTAAACTTAATAACTTTTGTGCTAAGAATTGTGGGTGTTCGAAGTAAAGCTTTTTTTATAGTCACTCAATAATTCCATATAATTAGTAAATTTTAACAATTAGCAAATGGGTTAATGAATGCCAATGAATTACTCAATAGTTTGTAGAAATATTATTGCCTTGTTATATTATATAACCCAAAGGTTTTCCTTCCACATTATCAAATCCATCAAGATTATAGTCTTATATGCAAGATAAGATTTTAAAACCATGTTTGCAAATACAAAATACCAAACCTTAACTAGTGCTTAAAGGCCCTCTCAAAAAAATGCAACACGTTTCATAATGTCAAATATAATAGAATCATGTTCTCATTATGAACATTAAAGAAATGTGTGCAATCTTGTTTAACCAAGCTTGTATCTAGCTATTGCTAAGGAGTTTATTAGAGGTGGAAACCGAGCACGATTATGGGTGTTGTAGTCACAAATTCATTCGTGAGGACATAACAAATCATCCATAAAGCATGGCTCCTTACAACTAAAATTTTAAAATTTTGTGATTTTATAAAGAAATTAAAGTAATGTAGGGTCACACATTTCATATACATGATAAATTAGGAATTTTGGTTACGGTTCACTTTATTTTTCTTTATAATTGTACTAATAATGAAATATGAATTTTGGTTAAGGTTCACTTTATTTTTCTTTATAATTGTACTAATAATGAAATAGATATTTCTCCTCATTTAAGAGGTTGAGAATAGCTAAAAAATATTAGGTTCTCAAATCTTGTCATTCAAAATGAATCAAAAAATATTTTGAGGTGTGTAGAAGAGATATGTGTCAACAAGAGAAAACAAGTTAGCATGGATGACTTTCTTGACTTTTTTTGTATATATGAAGATTTTTCACGATTTTATATACAAAGTTCAATTATTTTTTATTGAATTTCTTTGTTAGTTTGTTGTACATGCAATATGAAAATCAAAAAAGATGAAATTATTAAATGAATTACTTTTGAAAATTTTATCAAGTTAATGATTGTAATATAATTATATTTTCAATTTTATTTTGACTAAATAATAACAAATAACTATAATAATAATTTTTCAAATAGATTTAATATTCATCTTAAATAAATTGAGCTTTTATTTTATAAGAACATAAAACTAAATTATACATTATAAATAATATTAAAACTATAACAAAATTATTTGTTAATATTAATTTCAAAAACTATATTTAAACTAGTATTAGAATTATTATAGACATTGAAAGAAATGGTCAATGTGCTTTGATAAACACCCTTATGCTGTAATTTATGTCATTTCAAAATTTGCATTAATACAATACATCTTTTCAAATAATGGTCCACTTCCATGATCAAGATTAAGTACTTTTTGTTTTCTTTTCAAAAGGTCATACTCCCTTCACCAACTTTAAAGGACAAAGCACCACTCCCTTTTCATATGGTTGAAACTTTTGGATAGGAGTTATAATGGTGTTTATAATTGTATACATCTGTAAGGTTGAACTTTTTGAGACATTCAAAATTAGAGTTTTAATTTATGTTAAATATAAGGAACAATCAGTTAAGAATTTAAAGATGATGTAAACTAATGAAATATTGAATTTTTTATGTAAATTCAAGTTCTAAATTTTTAAAGATTTTTTTTTAGATTGAAGGAAGTATCCATAAATTTGGGGAGAGACTATACCTCGTGATCTCTTTCCTGCAATAGGATGCTTTAGCTAATCGAACTAGGCCCCCCGACCCCTTTTAAATATTTTTTTAACTTTTCAATCAATTTTTTTTTTAAATAAAATTATTGATATTATTTCCAATGTATAATTTTAGCTACAAATGAATTTTTCTATGATCTATTAGAATTATATCATTAACTCCAAGATCTATTGCATGCATATTTTTTGATAAATTTTTATTTATTATTAATTATTGAATTTGTATTAATAAAAAAATAAAATTTATATTATTATGCAACACATTTCTCGTAGTGTATTGAATAGAGACTATTGTTTTTTCATAATAGATTTCCATTCATTATAAAACTAAAATAAAATACAATAATAAAGAAAACATAATTCATTAATCACAAGTAAAGTGGTGAAAGATGTGTATTAGAAAAATAATATTTTATTGAAAGCAGCCCAAGCATACGACCTATGGAGAGGCCAGGGCTATGTCAGGGATTTATTTCCCTGCCATTTCCTTCTGCACAGGTGTGCTTATGTATTCGTTTACAATGCAATTAAGCATGTCTAAGCAAAAAACACCCGTATACATTTTAGTTTTTGTAATATGCAAATGTAATGCTAATTTTCGACCCCCGGTTTTGTTTGGCCTCTAAGCATGTAATTCTATAATCTGGTAATGCCTTGGGCATGTGGGTCAAATTTGGATATCTCCCTATAAATTTTGTTAGGTTTGTGAGTTAAGGGATCTCTGAAATTGGTTGATGAAAGCTATTGTAACATTATTTATTGTATATATTTTTAATATAAATATATATAGGCTTATAGTCTTTTGCTTAAAAAAAAAGAAAACATAATATAATAGATCTATATTTATTATAAAATTAAAATAAAATATCAATTAAAATAAAACATAATACATATTATAATTTTTGTAAAGCAAATATTAATGGTTGCATACTTACAAAATGATTGATCTAAATAATTTTATTTGACCCGAGCCTAAAAGGTGGAGCAAAATTATTTTTTATCAACATTTTGATAGGTGTGGAGGAGACTTAATTGAGGGTTTGATTTAGGTCTAGAGGGTTCAACCTAAGGGGGTTTGATCTAACTTCATTCAAGCAAACCCGCTTAAATGGGAACCCTTTAGACCTCAACCATTATTTTTTCTTAAAAATATGTTTCAAGAAATAGTAGGATGTCCCACAAGTGGAACATACTATTGTGTTGTCACCCCATATTTTACTTTGTAGTATCTCCCTAGTCCCTCTTGGATGACCAATTAGTAATTAGAAATAAGTGTTATTGATTAGTTTTAAAACTACTCATGTTATCCTCCACAGAATAAACAATTCATGAGACTACCCAACTCTTTCAAGTCAAGGATTGGAATTCAAAAAAAATAAAATGTTTTTAACACTTATGAAGTCAAAGTTAATTTAAGGAGGTGGAAATTAGTAATTAAAGGTTTTAATTAAAAGAGTTTAAATAGTTGAAAAATATGAGGTGTAGATTCATTTTCAAGTGCTTGTCGTACATGTATACAATCCCATACATAAGAGTTGTTTGAGCCACTTTAGGAAATTCTAATTAATTGTGCTTGTTAAATAAAATTTTGGTATAATTTTTTTTGGGGAAAAATAAGAATTGTATTAAGAAAGACTTAAATATAATTGTAATAGAATTATTTCCAGATGGCCATCACCATCACAATAAGAAATAGAAAAAGAATCCACCAAGGATCCCTACAAAATCAAATGACATAATAGAATAAAGAACCATAGCTCTAGTAATACCTCACCATCACCAACCTCAACTTTCTTAATCTAATCCTTTTGTTCCTGATTAAGAAATTGAAAATGTGGCTAATATTTATATTGATCCAAATCTCTTTAGTTTTCCACTTTATATTCAGGCTCTCCTTCGAAGGCCCATTTAGCTAAGCATTCAAAATCCTTGTTCCATTTCTTGGAAATATGAAAAAAATATCTCTTAAAATGTTTTGGTCATAGAAATAACTTTCTTTGCCACTAGGGCTAGTTTCCAAGATGAGCACTAAAAATTTATACTATGTAGAAGTGAGATTAGAATAATAGAATCAATCTCACATAATATATTTTTTAACCTAATGCACAATCTCTTTCAAGAGAAAATATAATAGCCCAAGCTTCCATTTGATTATTAGAATGACTTCCCAAGTAATTAGAGAAGAAAATTTGAATTGAACCTAAATTATCATGACCAATACCACCAATCCCCACTGTACCTAAGTTGCCCCACCCTCCTATTTTTCTTAACTCTATATCCCATCATAGCCTAAGAGATAAAAGGAAATTGTATATCTAGAATTTTGACAAGGCATAAATTTGAGAAGGTAAGAGGGACCTCGTCACCAAATTTAGCCTCAATGGTCTCCTTGAGCATACTCTTTATTTTAGTATGACTTTAATAACTAGACTCTTCAAATCTTGGAATATATGATAATTTGTTTATAACCATATTTTCCAAACAACAAAGGAGGGGCAAAAATCCCAAGCAGACAGAAGGAAAGAGGTTGAAGCAGGGGGTCGGCCCAAACTAACCTAGAACTAAAAAAAGAAGTAGAATGAATAGAAAGTATATTCCAAATTTTCCATAAAAGCTTCCATAATTCTAAAGAGAAGGACAACTAGAAAAAAATATCATTTGTATCTTCTTCATTTACCATAAAAAATACAAATGGAAGTCCCATGAAAGACTCTCCTACAAATAATATCCTAGGTGAGGCATTTGTTCCAACACAAAAACCACATTAAAAAATTACACTTAGGCCAACCATACTTGTTCCAAATTATTTTCCATTCAAGGAGCTCAACATACATTTCTTTTTGTAGCTCTAGAGAAAGATAACCGACAACTATTGAATATTCACCTTTGGGATTGTGACCCCAAGAAAGAATATCAAAATCGTCTAGAGAGCTACATGGCTTAGTAGCCAAAATTGAAGCTAGGGAATTCTTATCCTCTAAAGAACCTCCTCTAGGCCAACTTCCAGACTCCTTCCAACCCTAGAAAATAATTATCTTTGAAATCAACTACCTTAGACCAACCAACCTCTAGAAAGATATCACGAAGAGGTTGAAGATGAGGAAAATAATAGTGAAACATAAAAATGTGGTGACTCTAAGATTAGTGTCCATAACCTAGGGCTATTTCCACATTTTTATAAATTTCATTGGCTATAGATCAACAAGGTGAATTGTTTGACTATCAACCTTAAAGGTGAGCCAACCAAACCTAGATCTATATCCTAAGGGTATTCCAGAATTGATTAGAAGTATTTTTGAATGATTAACTTAATGATCCTATATGAGCTAATACTAAAAATGAAAGACCCCGATGACTGATAAACAAAAATAAAAATTGTAGATGGATCTGAGAAATGCGGAGGGATATGTACCAACCCAGAAAATATCGTTTCAAACATTGTAGAAGGACAAGTTCACCCTTGGGAAAATGAGTCCTTGTAAGGGCCTCCTAATCAACTTTTGGGTCCTCTGGTACAAGATATGATCTTTTGTTTTCCCCAAGCCCCACTATCAGAATGTCGAAAATAAGTTTTGAATCTAAGTTTTTGTGGCTTGACAACAATGATGACAACAAATGCAATAATGCAAAATTGCTTCTTCAAGATCTCTTTAATCTATCTTCAACCTATAAACTACACATACACAAAGAGGAATTTTTTTTTCATTTTTTTTTATGGGGGTTTTCCTTTATCAAACCCTAGTTTGGTAATTAAACATTAATAAAAGGATAATGACAATTGATAAATGGAAGGAATAATGAATGAAACAATACTTGCTTACAACTCACCAAACCTTTAATGGTTATCCTTAGAGGATTGAAGTCACACACATCACTCCAAGGATTTATCTTTCTTTGCTTGATTGATTGGACACTTGAAAATGCTTGGATGCTTTAGGATCAACAATGCATAGTAGCCTTCACAAGATAAAATGAATGCATATTAACTTTGACATGATGATAGGATCTTGAATGTTGCAACAAATGACTAAAAATAATGCTCTTGACAGTGGTATTTTCTCAATATTTTCTCCTTCAAAATCCTTAGATCTCAAAAGATAAAATAACTATTTATTTATAGGCATTTATCTAATTTCTCAAAAATTAGATCCTAAAAGCTGACAATTGCATGTGAAATTTGAATCATTAAAATATCACTAAAAACGTATTAAAATTTTGGTCCTAGGACCTAAGGAGGACACACATTCTTTAATGTATTTAAAATATTAATTGTATTAATTAAATATAGGTCCCCTTTCGAAAAAAATAGCAAAATAGGGCTTTTGAATTCATAATTTGGTAAATTAGGAGCTTAATTAAGTACAATTAATTAAGGGACCCAAACATAGTGTGAATTGTAAAGGTATACAATTTACTACACTATAAATAGATAATAAGAGGATGATTGTCCCACGATTCATAATAAAATAAAGCATTATTTCTTATATTAATGATCTAGAACACACTTTGCTTGATAAGTGAAGCTCCCTTCTTAATAATGCTTCAAATCATAGAACCTTTCCCAATCAATTTCAATTGTGGGATATCTTCATCCAACACCCCTCCTAAGTATTTAAAATTGAGAAACTTGTCCTAAGGGTGCATTGGATTCCTACAACACCTCAAGTATAATTTGGTTATAATTTTTTTATTGCATGTCATTTACTTATTATTTATATACATAAAATTCAATATTTTAATAGTTATTACATTTTATTGATATCAAAATAAAATGGATGGTATTTACATTGAATACAATCAATAATGAGAAAATATTAAATACTATTTTCAAAAAAAAAAACCTGCTATAAATATTTATGGTTTATCAAAATTAGTGAGTTTAATATCTACAATTATAAAAAAAAACCTCTATATAATTTATAGTATAAAATGACGTTAAAATGATTAAAAATAAGGCTCAAACCATCACTTTCTAGGCCCTAGTGTAATCCAAAAGCTAGCTTATCAATTTCTAGGTGCTAGTGTAAGCCAAAGCCTATACCATATTTGTTGCTTGGCTGAAAGAGATTGATTATTCATTAACCTATGATATGTACCCTTAATAAAAATATGTTAGTGTAATAATTCAAGATGTTTATCCTCTCATAAAAATACAATCCATAAATAATGAAGCTTCTTATCTAGTCATAGGAAATGTTAACCATCCCACCTAGCACATAATTCTATTATTAAACTCCATTTCATATGTTGAATTTTATGCATGAGCTTTTTATTGGGAACAAGAATACATTGTTAATGTTCATATTCTTTGACTGCATTCTTATCTAGTAGTAATTTTTTACTTGTGACTACCTCACTTGAGGTCTTAAATATTACCACTTCATGTGTCTTAACCTATGTTACCATCTTCGAGCACTTTTACAAAGTGACAATGTTTAAATATTCTTTGATCAAGAAACCATTTCATATTATTTTAAATGACATAAAATATTGCTTATATTATTTGAGAGGAAATTGAGTTAATGTTCATAAGCTTTGATTTCATTCTTCTATTTTCTATTAGTAATGTTCTACTTGTGACTACCTCACTTGAGGTCTTATAACCTATGTTGCCATCTTCAAGAAAGTATGCAATAATGGAATTCAAATAGGAGATTATATTATGATGATCTAGATATGTTACCAGAGTACATATGCCTGATTATATAGGCAAGAGTAAAACCTAGAATGCATAATATGTTTCCAAGTGTCCAAATCACACTACATGTGACAACATGAAACCCTAACTAACTACCTAGGGAATGATAACAAGTTAGAGATAAGTTCTAGAAAAGACAACTCATCTTCTAGAAGGGAATATTATCTCCAACAACATTATTTATGATTTATTTAATAATGCAACCTAGGTCTAAATTATTAAATGAAGAACTAAGTTAACTTATGCTAGTGTAATAAATAATTAATTACACTAACACCCCCCATAAGTGCAACTTAGGGAGGAAATAAAAAATGCAATGATTATGCAAAAATGATGGGTCTCGGCTACATGATGACCATTTTATGTACCCATGGACAAATGATAATGAAAATTCAGATGATCTCCCACAAACAAAGAAAAGGGGAAAACCCAGTGGGAAGAAAACCCCTCTCCAAACAGGAGATGAAATGCAGATAAGTGAGGAAGGATGGAGGACTTCCAAATACCCCCCAAGTACACCATATGTCAGATAGATACAATACAATCAAAATCCCCTCCATAGGAGGGAAACAGAGAGACTATATAGCCCCCCCAGAACATGTGATCACCTGTAAAAGGATAAGTGCTTGTAGACAAAATAAGATCCAATGTCAACAAACAACTTGTCTCCCTTCCGGAAGAAATAAAACCAAGTGCAAGTGTAGGGATGCTTCCCATTCCAGATAGGAATTGAAGGAAGAAATAATGAATGTGGATGATGATGTCTCTAAAAACCGCTCATATTTCTCCTTTCCAGATGAAGATGAAGATGCCACAATAAACTTAGGTACATACCCAATCAATGAAGAAGGTGACAAATTAGGTCGATGAGGAAACCGATGTTGAACAAGATCCAAAGGCTGCAATACAATGAATGTGATGGAGACTAGATTTCCCCCACAAAATGAAGTATCCTCAAAACCACTGAAAGAAGTCTGAAGCAACAAAGGTATCCAAACCACATGTCTCTTGCTAGGAAGAGGAAAATCCAATGGTAGATGCTGAAGAAATTACAAAGTGAAATGAGAGGGTGGAATTCTCATACATGAAATCTCTGAAGAGAAACTAGGTGCCTCCAAGATAGTCTATGGATCCCCAAACAAGGTTGAGACAATAGAATGTGGAGACTAAAGAAAAATCTCCAAAGAATAATCTGAATAGAGGTTTGATATCCCCTCAAGAATTTCCGCCAAACCTGTAGAAATAGCCAAGTCAACAATCCCTGAAACAAAGCCATCCTGTGATGTCAAGTCTAGAAAACTGAATGTGTCCTGATGAATGATGGAAGCCTCAATCAATGACTCTGGACAAGGAATCACTGAATGTGAAGGGATACCAATTGTCTCTGATGGAGAAGAAGGAACATATGAAGAAACCTTGTCAACCTCTTCGAAAGATTCAAGGCAATCCAAACAAACAACCTTCTACAAAACAATATCATCATGGGACATCTGATATGAAGAATGACATTCTAAATCATGATCATCGAGGAAAGGTGGAGTATCTGAATTTCCATATAGCTCCCAAAGCTTAGTCCAATGAATATGAGGACAATCACAATGATAAATACATCTCAAAACATCACAATCAACTTGCATTGGAATGATATCTATGATGGTGCACCTGTTGCAACTCCAAACAAATTCTTGAATACCTTCACTTGGATGGGGAACTATACCATACAAATGTGGTAATAACTCTAGTGATTAGAGATGGTGTATGATCCCATCCCGCCATTGTTTATATTTTCCCTTGTGCAACATAGTCAAAGAAGGAGAGAATGCAAACCCCATAATGTACAATGAAATTTCTCCAAAAATACAAAGACAATGACCTTCAACACAAAATAGAAACTTCCAAATATGATATGCAACTGAAGAGATCCAACCCAAATCAAAAAACCTTTTCCCAAGCTTCAAGATATCCCAGTTATTGAACAAATGCACCAAATTGAACAAAACCAATGCAAGAGTACTTTGAACTAAAATTGATCAAAGTGACTGAATTGATGAAAAAATCTCTAAATTACCTTCCTGATGTCGCTGGAATCACTAGATTTTGATAAACGATTGAGAAGATATGAGCCTTTGAGTCTAGATTAGGGTTTTGACTTCAGTTGATTGTAGATTTTTTGGAAGAAAAATTTTGCAAAATGGATGCCACCACTGCAAACTAGACCAAATCCTCTTTCTGACGGTATCTAGTTTGCTAAATTTTGATGCCTTAGTGAAAATTTATGAAAAAACAAAAAAAAAGGTCTATATTAGGTACTTTGCAGGCTAAATAGGGGAAAAACATAAGCCCCTCTGGACTTAGCACCTGGTCATTGATGTGACCATAGGCTGATGATTGGCAAAAAAAAGATGCTTCCCTCCTGGAGTGGCGTGGGGGCAGAACAACCTAGGCAGAGGTGCTTGAAGCTAGGTGGTGCCACCCCTTATAACAAACCCCATGGTATTTGATGAGATAGTAACTCAAACGGTTAGGGCTAGAAAAACACAAATCCATGAGCAGTCGGCAACAACAGTCGACCGAAAGAAATGTTGGCACCGGCAGGAGCCAAACGATCAACGGTTGGTGGAAATCTTAGGCAACGAAGCAAGAGGCGATGGACAATGCCAGCGTGAGCGAATGGGGGATGAAGATACAATTCGACGATATCAGAAGATTCGACAAGTGGTCCAGTAACAGTACCTCTCTCTACAAAGAGAATAAATGTGACTGACAAAGAAAAATATCTACAAACTTGTGGAAAAACCGAATGGCCAACAAAACACGAATTTTGTTTGATTTTTAAATATTGTAAAAAGCAATTTAAAAATCAAAACCGATTTTAGACACCTAAATTTGGATACTTCATTTGTCCAAATTTACCTTTTTTTCGTCTAAATATCCCTTTATCCGCATTAATTAAGTAATATCACTATTATTTAATTAATACCTCTAAAGTTCTTCTAATCCCTAAGGTATTTAATTAATAATTAAATACCTTACCCCTTTATTCTCCTTTTCACCAAATGAATTAAATAAATATGAAATTTATTTAATTCCTCACATGTCACATCATTTTCCTTAATCTTAATCCATCTTCTAATCTCATCATTAAAGATGTGCACATGTCTAATCCTTGATTAAGACAATGTCACATCCTCCAACTTTTGCAAGTTGGCTTCTAATCCTTATTAACCGCTAATTCTCTTCTAATTACTGATCAGTTAAGCCTAATCAATACCTTAGTCAACTCTCCCCATCCCCCAAGGAATTTTTATTTCTTTTTTATTCATCCAAGGCTCCTCTCTTCCTTATGTGAATTTTTAATTCTTTTTTATTCCTCCAAGGAATCTTCTCTTCCCCATGCAAATACTAGAAACTTTGACTTCTCACATCACATGTGCTAAAGTCTTCTAGAATATTTAAATTGTCACATCAAGTTACATGTGGGTAAGTACTTGCCTTTTTAAGGACCTTGTTTTATCTAAGGTACATTCCACCTCTTTTTTTGGAACCTTGTCTTATCCACAAGATTCCCCAATCATGTGAATTTTTAATTCACTTTTACTCACCCAAGATTCTCTTCTTCCCTATATGATCATTGAGAGGTCACATCATCCATTTTCCAAGGTACTTGTCCTTCCTCCACATCATGTACATTCCTTCCACCTCACTTCCACATCATCACATCCTAGGCCATCTCACATTCTGCATGTCAAGATGTGAGGGCTTGTGAATCCTCAGCTTACCATAAACCCTCCATATTGGCCTTGTTGGTTTAATCTCAACCATTGAATTCTCTAGAGAATTCAAATCCTTTTATAAATACCTCATCTTTTCTCTCACTTAAGGACATTATGCATTTTATACAAAACTCTTGTCATTTTTTCACTTAACACTTAGCCATTTGCACCCTTATGCTACCGAATTGCTCATTAGATTCACAAGAATCATATTAACCATTTAACCAATCCATTTAGCCATTAGAACTGCATTTATCACATTGCTCATCTTGCATACACCATTTCCATAGCCATCCAAGGATCACACAATCTTTCAAACATCAAGGGCCAACCAAGGGATTCAACAACAAAGAAGGTTAATCGTTTATTGCCTTCATTTGATCTTTTTTCTTTGTGTTATCATTCCTTAGGATAATCTTGAGGTGTATCTTTTGTGTTCTTTCATTAGTGCATAATATTTGTTTTGCATCTTTAGAATAGGATAGACATTTAGGGATCACACTGATATATTTAAGCCCAATTATAATATTTATGCCGACGGACAATTAATTCACCCAAAAATTTGATAAAATGTCGATAGAGATTGAATAAATTCATCCACCAAAAATAAGCCCACTCAAAATAAATATTTTCCACCAATGCCGATGAAAACAAAAAAAAATATGTTGACTGAGAAATATAATGCTAGTCGCTCCAAATAATTGTTTTTCAGAACTATTGAAATTCCCAATTTTTTATTTTTTTTGCCAAATAATATAGAAATTGCTCAAAATTTTCTGAAAAATAGAATGGCCTACAACTAAAATAAATTTTCCATAGAGGACAACTCACAAGGAAGATTTTTTTTCTACAAATTGTATGGATCGTACGACTGATTTTGCGAACCCTAAAATACCTCTGATGGCTCCCAAGTTGATGTATTCGATTTTGATGAATAAACATGCAATCCTAGGGTTTCAAGGTATTTTGAAGACAACTGCGAGCTCATATCTGAGTCAATCTGCTCTAGAAATCAGCTTGGTCCCTAGGTGGAGTCAAGTAGCCTGCAATGGAAACCTTCAAGCCTACAATGAATCTCTCTCGCCCAACTTTCTTGATCTTGGGATGAATCTTCACTGGAATGGCTATGATACCATGTTGGGATGATGGATGCACAGGGTCCTTGATGAAGCTACAGTCTTCAATGGAGGACCTTTGCTAGGAAGAAATATTCAACCACACAGAAAGTATGCAATAATGGCATTCAAATAGGAGATTTTATTATGATGATCTAGATATGTTACAAGAGTACATATGCCTGATTAAATAGGCAAGAGTAAAACCTAGAATACATAAGATGTTACCAAGTGTCCAAATCACACTACATGTGACATCATGAAACCCTAAATAACTACCTAGGGAATGATAACAAGTTAGAGATAAGTTCTAGAAAAGACAACTCATCTTCTAGAAGGGAATCTTATCTCCAACAACATTATTTATGATTTATTTAATAATGCAACCTAGGACTAAATTATTAAATGAATACCTAAATTAACTTATGTTAGTGTAATAAATAATTAATTACACTAACGAACTCCACCCGCTTCATTAGGTCTGAGCGTGTCATCACCCAATGGAAAATATGTTGTTCGGAGATAGTGTCAGGTCCTCGTTCTTAGCTATCATTATTAATAGACCTGTTGTGTAGTTTTGCACACACTCCCCACTAAAAGTGGGGACCCCCCTTTTGCTTGGCCTTTTGGCTCTTTTCTGTGGCCTTGCCCTTTTTTGAGCTTGTCTTTGAAAATCATGGGGTTTTGGTCTTTGGTGCTTTGGTCCTTTGGTCGTGGGGTTGGGTTACTTTGCACTATTCCTAAATACTTGTCTTGGTTGTAAGGTGCCTTTTTGTTGAGTTCCTAGTGGTTTTGGAGTCTCACAGATGTCATCTCTAGAAGTGGGTTCCCTTTGCATTTTGTTTTTCCTTGTTGTTATTGTTTGGGTCTTGGGAGTCGTTCTTTTCCTCCTAATGCCTTGTTTCTTTTACTCTATTAGAGGTGGAACCAGGATGGAACTGAGCTCTGAACCATAAAAAAATTCACGGTTCAGTTTCCATTCCAGTTCTGGCTCCGCTTCTTGCCATCTTTTTTTCTTCGTTGTTTTGCTTGTCTTCGGCCTTCGGTTTGGTTTCTTCCCCGAGGTTTTCCTTGGTTTTCCTTTCTCTTTCATTTGTCAAAGGCAGGGTCGGGATGAAACTGAACTTTGAACCTTAAAAAAGTTCATGGTTCGGTTTCATTCCCGTTCCAGTTCTGCCTCCGCATCTTTGTTGTTTCATTATTTTTAGCCTTTGGGTTGGTTTCTTCCCCTTAGGTTTGCTTTGGTCTTCCTTTCCTTCGTCGGAACCGGAATCGGGGTGGGAACCGAACTCGGTACTTTGCAAAGGGTCTCGTTTGGTTTTTGTTTCGTCGTCGCCTGTTTTGTTTCTTCTCCTGTCTAGTTTTGGTTTCGTCGCTGCCTGTTTTGATTTCGTTTTCGTTTTGGTTTTATTTCTGCTCCCGTTTGGTTTTGCTTCCACCACTGTCTATTTTGTTTCCATTTCTATTTTGGTTTTTTTTTGTCTTCGTCTTCTTTTTTTCGTTTTTGTTTTGGTTTTGTTTTCGCTCCCGTCTGGTTTTGGTTCCGCTTCCGCCTGGGCTTGTGCATTCATACCTTAGGGACTCTGGTGGATTAACTTGGATTTTTATGCTATATTGAATATTAATTGTGGCCCTTTTGAATGCAGATTAGATCGAGCAGGTTGTTGTTGTTGGGGCCAAAGAAAGGATGGGTGTACTTTGAAGATATTGTGAGATCCACGAGATACAATTAGGTACATATTGTGGTCGTGGGCAGGAAAACCCATCCGTACACAAAAGATCGATGCGCTTGATGGTCATTCATCTGAGGTGGACGTGAAGTGGAAAGCTCAAACTAGTTTGACTCGATCAAAGTCATTCATATGCCCAACTCAAATGTTGATCAGTGGCTCTTATTCAAACTTACATTTTGCGCATGTTACCCTTCTTTTGTTTTGCGTGGATGAGGCACTAATGGCAGATGAGACCTGTGGGGTTTGTTTTGTCTGAATCGGGATTTGCAGAGATCCCAGGTTGATCTGGGGAAGGCACCTCATGCATTCAATGCAGGGTGGTGATTTATTGTAGGTTGTTTGGGCTGATTTGGTTGGTGGTTGACCTTCTCTGTAACCCTAGCTTGGGCTCGCACGAGATGACATCTCTATAAGTATGGCATTTCACCTCATTTGTAAAGGGTCAATTGGTTAGAAAAGTAGGTTATTGTTAGAGGTTAGACAGTTAGTTAATTTGTTAGAATTAGATAGAAGACAAACTAGAAGATTAGAGCAGAAGGTTAGAGTTAGAAGTTAGTCATATTTTATGCAAGTGTTGTAACATTATATCAGAATTGTTGCTATTACTGGTGATTCAATACAAGTGAAGACGTTGTGTTATTATTGGTGCCTTCTTTGGATTGATTAATTTCGCATGGTTCTTACTCTATCTTTGAAATTGCTTGGGAATTTCTGAATGCATTTTAGATTTAGAGTTAAATAGTTTAATGATGCTTGTGATTTAATGCTTGGAGTGTTGTAGCAATATTTGGTTCATACTTTGGGTAACTTCTTGATTGTGGATTTATTGCACAAGGTCAATCTGTAGCCAATATTTGTGTGCTTAGTTCAATTGTGGGTATTTATCCAGTTTGATTGAATGAATATCCATGATTTAAAAATCTTTATTTCCTTTGAAGATTGCATTGTTTTTGTGGGATCGCAGGTATAGCTTGGGTTGATCATAAATTAGTTTTGAGGGATTGGTATTTTCCAAGGACTTCCTCATTAGTATTATTGATTTTAGGAATAATATTAATCTTAGGATTTTTGAAACCCTTTATCTTTTGTTCTTTGAAATTTGGTTAAACTAGGAATTCGAGTATCACTATATTGCAAAAGATCTTACAAGTTTAGAGTATCCAACATTTGTTTTGTAAGGTCCCTTTGTGATTACCAACATTTTCACATTTATCACTGAGTGGTTCCACTGCATTGTCATGACCTGACATCCAAGAGACCTTAGGCTTATCTCTTTTCTCATAGAGATCAACCTTTCAAGAAAGATAGAATACTATATTCTATCTGAGTTGTTGTTGTGCAGAAAAAACCCATCAACAAGAACGAGTACCCGTTTGTTACCCGTTTATGTTTTTTGTCTGTTCCTTCATGTCGTTTGTAGTTTCGTCATATTGGAAATTGATTTGTTTTAATTAGTTAAATGATTGGATTTATGTGTATTTGGATTTAATTGCTATGATAGATTGAAATGATTATGTTTAGATTACTTTATAATTAAAGTTAATTATTGTTCTATAAAGGTTTGATTTAATGTTTAAAATATTTGATTAAATTAAAATTATTAAATAGAATGCTAATTATATGTAATTTTTTATTTATTGTGCAACTTGAATGTTATTAATGTAGATATTTTTAATAGAGTTGTTTTCAATAGATTATGCAAAATATCTGAAAACTTGAACTTATTGTCAGAAGATTGTTAACTTGTACAATTAATTAGTTTTAACTGTTCGTTCAATTATAAGGGCATGTAGACTGTCAGTTAAGATTTGTGAATGAAATTTAATTAAAGGAAGGTTAGGCAATTTTTGTGCACGAAAATTGGTTTTGGCTAAAAAAGTGGTTTTCAGGACAGTATTGTTTTGGAAGAAAGAATTTATCTTTCTTTGTGTGTTTGGTCAGAAAGATATTGAGGATTATGAAATCAAAGGCTTTGTCCGTGTTGGAAAGATACAGTGTTTTGCTTCACCCTTCGCCAGAATCCAAGGAACTGCACCAGGTTTTCTTCTATAAATTTTGTTATGTTTCTTGAATTCAAAACTTTAAAATGACGTTTATAGGATTTGGTTTTCTTTAAGTTAAGCTTGTATGCTGAATACCCTGCACAAACAAAATAAAATGAAAATGTTATTAGCTAATTTTGATCAAATTGAAGAGAAATTTATGTGAAATGTTAATCTACGGAAACCTAGCTTTGTATTTCTAATTCTTCAGAAAATTTCTTAAATCTTCTTTAATGGTCTGTGGATTGAATGATTGTCTCAGTATTGTAGATCGTTTGTAAGAATTAATCATTCTACTGTATGATTGATGTGTTGAATCTTTCGATCTAAAGGAAACTTCCTTAACATCATATTGTTGTCCCTATTTTGATAGTTTTTCTTTGATACTCTTATAGCTCTCTCCTTTATTGTATTTTTATATAACTTATTTTCCTCTGGTTGTTCGAAGAATGCCTTTCTTTTGTAGTTGTTTCTTGAGATTTGGCATGTATGAAATTTTATTTCTGGTAATGAGAATACTCAACTTCTCTTCCTTCAGACCCACGTGCAACCTTTACCAAGTTGTTTCCCCACTGTCTTGAGCAAGCAAGATTGGTATCGATGTTTTCATTGTATCACTATGATGTTTGTTATTTACCTGATCTATTATTTCCTTTTTCGTTCGTTTGTATGTTGCCTGCTAATTTTTTTTTTACCAGCATGAACAATGAATATTCATTCTTGATGTCTGTTGTTTCAGCTTGAATGATTGTTTTGAGATGTCGTCGATTTTAATTCCTCTGTTCATTTATTTAAATTTCTGGCTGTGGTGACTTGTTGTACTCGGTTTTGACAAGTATGATGTACCTATACACGCCTTTAGTTTTGAATCAAGTTTGATTGAATATTTTTCATAAAAAATGCACATTAATTTTGGGTGGGGCCGCATCTTTCAATGCATGAATTCAACTATAGATTTATTTTTTGCCTCCCAATTTTAGACACATTTATGCATGCTAGTACTATCTTCTATTTTAAATTCCATGAGATCATGGCATAGATTGGTTTAATCCTTCGCATTTAATTGCATGCAATCTTGTTAAAGTTCGTTCAGGTCAATGTGTTGGTGCAACTATGTGTATGATTATCTTTTTTCATCGTATACTTGTAGTCTTATATATTCTTTGTTTGCTACTTGTTTTGAATGTGAGATCCTTTACCTTACCTCAGCCGTGGGCTGAGATTTTCTTACTCCTGTATATCTTCATGTTATCTCTAGCATGGAGAAGAATCGACCTTGACTTAGTATTCTTGTGAAACTCAACCTTGAGTCGAAGATTAAATAGATCTGCAATGAATTCTTTACTTCACCGACCCTTATGCTAGTGTAGTATACCGATTCTTTATCATGTAGAATCTGAATTCTATTATAAATATTATATGTGTGTGTGTGTGTGTGTGTGTGTGTGTGTGTGTGTGTGTGTTTGTATATATGTGCATATGATTGAGATTTAATTATTTTTAAGTATAAAGTGTACAAAAAAAATTTAATGTAATTATGGATTTTATTAGATTGGTTATATATATAGTTTTTAAATATTTACATTGGAATAAAATGGTTTGGTCTTTAAATGTAAGGAAGTAATATGTAAAGTGTTTTTTGTAAGAATGAATATTGATATATCTTTTTTATCTTAGAACAATAAATTGACATTTTATTTATGTCGATTGTATTAACGTTTGAACAATAAGTTCACAATGACTCAAATGACATATATGTTGGAAGACAATAAATATGACTTTTTAATTTGACAAGAATATATTTATTGCACTTTGAATTCATGATGTCTGTAAAAATTATTATGTGGAAAACTTTATTTGTATTTGTCTATGGTATTTAAAAGGTCACTTTTTGTGTTAGTATGCTTTTGTAACTTCCAGAGGCTAGGGTTAAAATTTGCTTTGAAGGGAGTTTAATGCTTACTTATCATCGTTATTTACATGACTTTACTTTGAACTTAGCCATGCATGATGTATTATCTTATTGAGATATTTAAAATGTTATATGGTATCGTTATGTTATGAAAGGTATATTCGAGGTTTTGTTTTACGAGCATGTTGGTTATCCTTTATTGTTATTAGTAAGTATGTGATTGTGTATAGGAAGAGTGGCTTTCGTTAGGGGCTAAAACCCTAAGAGGTTACCAGGGTAACCTATCAAAAGTAGTTAATCAAGTGAAAACCTTAAACTTAAGTGCTAGGGGTTGGGTAGTATTCAATTAATAACTCGGATTATTATTTTGCCTCGCCTAACACCTTAGTGCTTGCATAGATTAAGGGTAGGTTGAGATGGCCTAGAATGGCATGGTTTTTCACTTTTTCCTCTCGAAAAGTGTTTCAATTTAACATAAGTTTGTTTAGGGGTCAAGAATCAATAGAGATTGCCAGGGTAACTCAGGACGAGGGTCGGTAATCTAAGAAGATTCGCTAGGGTAACCTAGAACAACTATATGATGAAACTCTTATCCTTATACATGTTTGTGGTCTCCTATGTAAATTCAC